>KZ112537.1:0-144031 GCA_002120305.1 Hypoxylon sp. CO27-5 | reverse complement strand
GGGGGGGGGGCCGTCAGCATGAGACCTTATTGACCTTGGGACTCAATTGCCTGCCGCGACATCCATCAATGATAGGCGTTTCTGTCGAGTCGAATCCGAGATTCAAAACGGCGACCGACAGATGACTAATGCCTCACACATGATACCATGACTACTTAGCCAAGTCAATTAGGTCATCTTGGCCTACCATGAATAAGAGGATGTTGAGCCAATAGTGAGTATAGCGAATATGGTCAAGGTGATGACTTATACATACTACAAGCTATAATACGTAACAGACTCGCTTTCTAATTTTGTATATCGCAGTGCAGATCATGTCGACCTATATCGATGCAGATAAACTATTCGATATGCTATTCGTATTCAAAACCGGTAGAGAAGATAGATCAGAGCATGATAGCCTGACCAAGAGTCCGAATCAAGTCAAGACTCAAATGATAGCATCCACTTGGTGGATATCTCCGTCATGGGCGGAGAATTTCGTCAACAAGGGACGCTTGAATCCTGCAAGACTCCGACGAGGTCTAGAACAGATTGGCGTAATCACGTTGGCATCCGGATCTACCGTAATAGATTTAGCACCGCAGATCCGCATTGACGTCCTCATCAGAATCGCAGATTACCGGACCGTGCGTGCATTCGAGTACCGGATTGTTGATGGGGGTTGATAGGATAATTGCGATAAGAAAAATAAGAAAAATAAGAAAAAAAGGCTGAAAGATGGCTGGGAAGTGGAACTCCGTGGGTAAAGAGAGAGCTGACGGAGGTTTATTATATGTTAAGCGGATGGAAATATTCCTAAGGCCCCATCTTGTGAAAGTGATAGAAGATGGGTGTTGACCTCGGGAAGTTTTTGGAAGTGAAGTAAAAAAAAAAATTATTATTGAATAGAGACCCGTAAGAAACCCATAAGAGACCCATAGAAAAATCCATAATACATACGATACGATAGGGTTTTGGTGGGGTAGAAGGAAGCAAAAGTGCTAAAAAGCTAGCTGCAGGTTGTACCGTACCGTACATACATACTATAAGCGACTGCCGTAGCTGCATACTGGAACTTAATGGACTTAGCTACCTAGATGGATCAACTTTGTGAAGCCCACTTTCATCAGCAGCCACTTTCCCACTTTACCTACATGTACCAGCCTGCGTACTCCTCTTTTCCACTGTGCATTACATATTACATCCATGTACATACGATACCTAGTACATATCTCATGTATCATGTATCATATATCTTAGGCCGCATCACCACTAAAAGATCGACAATGTCGTCCGCCGAAAAGAGCTGAGAAAAGTTGCAAGGTACCCCGGTCTTCCATGTGGTTTGAAGAGGTAGGAAAAGGGCAAGTTAAAAGGGTAATTCTCCAAAATTGGTGTCCACGAATGGGGGGAAGGAAAGAATGGGGTTAAAATGTCACCCAATCTTTTTTCTTCTTTTCCTTCTACTTACCAGCGTACATACCTAATGTTTTTTCTCTCCAATTTCACACCCCCTTCTTCATCTCCCTCACCCCTCCACCCCTAACTCCCCCCCTTGTCCTCCCACCTCTTCCCCCAATCCTATCCTATCCTATCCCATCCCATCCCCTACCATTCCCCTACCCTTACTGAACAGCCCTGACTGAACGAAACAGAGACCGAAGAAGCAGCCCCAATGTTGCTCTTCTGTTGTTGTTATTGTTATTATGCATCGATACATCCAGAGAGGTCGTTATTAGATGACCGCACATGCATACAGAGCTACTCATCGTCATATATACTAACCCTTGCCCTCTTCCATACCCTGCACCTATATTTCCTATTTTGATCTCCCCATTTCCCGTCTTCTTCGTATGTAATCTGTGACTGACCTTACCTCTTCTCTCATCTATTTACATACTTACTCGATATTAACTCGGTCGAGATTATATACACATCATACTTATATACGTACATATATGCCTACCTCGTCAATGCTTTACCAATACCGTTACCATACTTAATACCCGTCTACGAAGGATCTCACTTACATATCTACCTGTCTAACCTCTGCTTCTTGATTCTTGTCTCTTGTCTCTTGCTTCTTTTCACCTTCAGCTACCTCTCTCGTCACCCTGGTCCACTTCGATCATCTAAAACATTCAATTCTCACCAAACCCCATTTTTTCTCTTGGTATTGGTGGATTGATCTTCCTTGGCTTTCCAACGATATTTGTCCGAACCCGGATTGCCAAGCCTAGCCTACAGCCCTAGTGATACTCATCTCCCGAGATAGCTAGATCATATCTACTTTATATCACACCCTTAACCATCAACCTCGCGTCGAACGAGTTTGAGGTTGCTATTTCCGAGTATGTCGTAGCAACGGTTCTTGTCGTGTTGGAAATAAAGTAAGCTGGGCCGTCGACTATTTGTTACTCTCTAGCCTACTGTCCTGACTCAGGCGTAGTCTAGTAGAGCTCTTCAGATATATCAACCGATTTTCTTGATAATATTGCCGCAGTCATGTTTGCTATAGATAGGAGTCTTCTGCCGTCCTTGGCGACCCGTAGGGCGCTCATCGTGGTCGACCCCCAAAACGACTTTCTGTCTGAGGGAGGCGCTCTACCGGTCAACTACCCCATGGATCTCCCAGATCGGATAGCAAGCCTAGCAACTGGTTTCCGGCAGGGTGGCGGCGATATTATTTGGGTATGCAGCCGGTTCGAGAAGACGCGGTCTGTTCTAGACGAGCAGATCCTAACATCAGACCGGTCGAGCAGTCCCAGATCTCCAGACGTTTCACGGGGTCGACGACGGCAAGCTCCACCGCAGACGATTCTGCCTACCGAGTGCCCGGAAGCTTACCTAACCCAAGAATCTCCCAATATGCCAAAATGTGTCCGGCCAATGTCCCCAGGGATAGAGATGCATCCAACTATAAAAGAGGTTGTCGGGCCTAGGGATTATTCGATTTTCAAGTCGTATTATTCTGCTTTCAGATCAGAGCAGCTTCTTCGGATACTGCGTATGAGACTTGTTACGGAGCTATACATTTGCGGAGCTACTACCAACATCAGTGTTATGGCCACCGCTGTAGACGCTGCGAGTCATGGATATACCATCACCATAGTTGACGATTGCTGCGGTTACCACCATATGTTGCGACACTGCAATGCCATCAAGCAAATTTCCAACACGACTGGTTGCGATGTTCTACCCGCAGCGGATGTCTTGGCATCCCTCAAGCCTAAACCGAAGGTCTCAAGGAAGTCAGGTGATAGGCCGGCAACTTCTCCGGCTGGCAGGTTCTCTACCGTACGTCGTACCAAGGGAGAGGATTCTGCGGCGTCCTCGACCTCAGATATTTTATCGTCGTTTGAGAACCTGTCGCTAAGTGATAAGCGTGCAGCCGATACTCCCAAGCTCGAACCATCTACGGAAAATGCACCAATGTCGATTCAACCCTTGGTGAGATCCAAGTCAGCAGAAAGCGGTCGAAAGTCACGTGTCGATTCTCGGATTTTGATATTGAACGAGGTCGAGTCAGCCCAGCCGCATCATAAGTTGGAGGATGATGAGTCACAAAGGAATCGGGATAATAGTAACGATGCGCAACGTCTGACGCGGGGCAATCAAACACCCCCACCCACAACTCAAAGTAATGATACCATTATTGTTGTCTCTCAACAACACCATTCAGGAACTCCAGATTCAAGCAAAGAAGAGAAAGAAGATGTTCCAAACCCGGATCGGATAAAAGGCGACGAGATCCAATTATCATCAGAAGCAAGCGAGCCTAGGTCTTCACCAATAAACACCCTAGGACCAACAGGAACTGTGAGTGACACACCAAACGAGAAATATCCAGAGCGGACAGAAACGCCATTAGAGGATTCCAGGATCAATGTTAACAATAGTAGCATAATGGCGTCGACAGATGATATCATGACTCCAAGGGAGAGTAAGCCTTTATGCGAGGGCGACACTAAGGTCATATACGATGTTCTACCACCGCCCTTATCCGAAAACATCTTCGAGAGGTTACGAGATGAGGTACAATGGAAGCGCATGTTGCATCAAGGCGGAGAAGTACCTAGATTAGTCGCTGTTCAAGGTCAGGTAGATCCAGATGGTAGCATGCCATTTTACCGTCACCCGGCGGATGAATCACCTCCGTTACTACCGTTCTCCCCCACAGTGGTAGAGATCAAAGAAGTGGTCGAGAGGCACTTGGGCCATTCCTTGAATCACGTTTTGATACAATTTTACCGCGACGGCAACGATTACATCTCGGAGCACAGCGATAAGACGCTGGATATCGCCAAGAACAGCTTTATTGCTAATGTTAGCCTGGGAGCCGAACGAACCATGACGTTCCGGACAAAGCGACAGTCGAAGAGAAAGGCTTTAGCTGCCGGATTGAAACGTCAGGTCGAGCGAGCTCCATTGCCACATAATTCGTTGTGTAAGATGGGATTAATTACTAATATGCGATGGCTCCACAGCATTCGCCAAGACAAGAGGATGGACTTCGAGAAATCAGATGAAGAATTAGCCTATGGCGGCGGCCGCATCTCTTTAACATTCAGAAAGATAGGAACCTTTCTGGATCGGGAGGGCAGGTTGATATGGGGGCAAGGAGCCACAGCAAAGACTAGAGAGGCTGCAAAGCCGGTGATTAGTGGACAGACGCCGGAAGCGATCGATATGTTGCGAGCTTTCGGTAGAGAGAATCAATCGTCCGAATTTGACTGGGATAAATATTATGGTGATGGATTCGATGTCCTGCACATCTCCACCGCACCTCGATTGTTCCTATCTTCGGATCCAATCGTGAACATGCGCATTCAGCTAATGCTGGCCGAGTACGAAATTAACTATGCCAGAGGTAGCATGTCGCCAAATTTCAACTGGGGACATGGCAAATCTGTTCAAGACTCTGATATCAAATTCGTCGACAATGACTTTGCGAAGACATCCGTACGCGGTGAAGTCGCAATCATGTTATATCTGGACGATGTCTATGGTCAGAAACAAGGTCATCCTTCGCATAGAGATCTAGCGAAGGAGTCTGACCGATTCCAGCAGGCTTTATCTCTTCTAGAGAAGCATAGAGCACGCTTAGACGCCAATACGTTAAACGCTGAACTACGTATTTGGGAGGCATACGCTGCAGAAGGTGATGACTTCATTGCGGGAAACACCATGACGCTCGCCGACTATGCGTTCTGGCCCATCCTTTATGACATCATCAGGTTACCTGGGCAATACGCATTTGCAGATGGTGGGGTCGAATTCGAGAACTTGAAGAGATACCACGATCGTATCAGGAACCGTGAATCGGGTAAGAAGGTCACGGTGGCTTGCGCGAACTGCAGTAGGAGTAAGCCTAGCGATACTCCCGGAGCCGCTGCTTAAACATCAGCATCAGCATCGGCATCGGCCTCTACCTCTGATTCCCCTGCTCCTCCTATTCCCGCTTAATTTAGTGAAAGGATCGTTGCCATTGAATGAATGGAAGAGGCGAGTTGGAAGGACTTTTGCATTAACTGGATCGAGGGAGCATTTGCATGGTTTGAGCGCGCATTTCTTAACATAGCATAGCATCGGTGGGAGATACGAGTCTGGTTGGGCTTGAATACGGTGTAAATGAGTTAAAGGAAAAGCTGTTTTCTGTTTCCGGACATAGAATAGGTTTCATACCTACCTACATCTCCTAGGTATATAATACTAGTACAGCGAGCTATCGCATGGGATTTTGTTTTAGAATGAGTTGACCTTGCGACGTGAATGTGTATGTGAAGTCTCTATGTTTGAATTGTGAGTACTTTGACGCACCTAAATAAAGTATCAGGTATCTATCCCCTTATTCATATATAGAACTCTAAAAGATATGGAATTATATGGGCGATTCAACCCACATCAACGAGCGAAGGGCTTTGACGCGCAGCTTTCTCCAATTAGCTTCAAGTATTACAAGCACACAGGCAAATAGGTAGGGCTAGAATAAAGTAAGGAGCCTAGACTCCTATATTTCATAACTTCGCCGATACTCTAAAAGCATCGAGGGTATAGCTAGGTACCTTAGGTAGACAGTAATTAGAGTCCAAACAGTCATCACTTCGTAGGATATCATATCCGTCTAGTGTCGTCCAGCCTAAAAGGCCTATTAAATAATCCGTATCGCTCTGGGCAAGGGAGTTGAGTGTTGAATATCACTTCTTGCAAGTTACCAACCCTCTGAAGCGGCTCGATATAGCAGACTTCATACCCCTTAATCAAGCCAATGTTTTCATCACCCAAAACTGTGTCTTCCACCCCTTAAACGGAAGACGAACAAGACCTCGCAACGAACTACGCAGACAAGTCTCAATGCTGATTCACAGCAGAATTACCTCCTCCTCCTCCTCCTCCCCCAGTGTTCACACCTGCACTGGCTCCATTATTCGCATTATTCCCATTATCCAGCAGTATAATCGTCGGTCTCCTCCCCACAACCTCAAACACAGTAGTGCTCTGCGCCGCCGCATCGCTCGGCAACTCGACATCGCTCATGCTCAGCGCGCGCAGGATATGCTTATCGATGCGATCGAGATCCGGATCAGCGAACTGTCCCTTCAAGTAATCCGCGACCTGGCGCACGGGCATAGCGGCGGCCCTCGTCAGGCGCTCGATGGCGCCGCGTATGCCGGCGTTGTTCTCGCGCTGCCACCGCCGGTACGAGGCGATGGTGTGCATCTGGTCGGGCGGCGTGACGGGATGGTTGTGGCGCGCGTCGAGGATCTCGACGAACCACATGTCGTTCTCGCGCTTCAACCGCCGCGCCACGGCTTTCCACGGACACCCGCACTTCTTGCTCTCGCGCCGCCGCTCCCCCTTGCTCTGCGATACGAATTCTGATCCCCCGCGGTCGCACGCGAAGTCCTTGCGTATCACCTCGCCGTCCGGGTCGTAGCGCCCGGATGGTAGCTTCTCTTTCACGGTGCGCTTTTGCGAGACTCCGTACCCGGATGTGAAGACATGCTGTTGCAGCGAGAACACGGCGTCTTCGGATGTGGCGTAGGGCCCCTTGCTTAGCGGGTGAGGTGTGTGCACTTGTGGTGCTGCGGGAGGCGGGGGGAGACTGGTTGGGGCGCGTTGTGCGAGGTAGTCTCTGGTAGCTTGGGATTTCGGGGGTCGACCTACACGCCGACGTTTCGGTTGAGGTTCGTCGGTGATGGTGGTAGTGGTAGTGGTAGTGGTAGTGATGGGTGTGTTGCTGTTGGCAGCTGGAGTAGGTGGTAATGGCGTGGCATTGGGATTCGGATTGCCATTGGTGGTGATGATGTTCTGCTGTTGTGCGACACCATTGTTGGTGGTGGTGGTGGGTGGTAAGACTGGTGGGTGTTGATAAGTTGGCGGAGGGATCGGGGTTGTAGGTGTGGGCTGATGCGGTTGGTTATGAAGAAGAGGTTGCTGCGGGAGAGGAGGTTGTGAATGAGGTTGCTGTTGGTGTGGTTGTTGTGGTGTAGGAATTACTGCGAAAGCGAGTTGATTATATTGTTGGATTGGAGTGAGGGAACCATATTGGTTCGACGTCATCGTGTCTTTTTTCTTGTTAGGTACTTTTGCTAGCAATCGATTGATTGATTAGATCAATTAGACTGTCTGTGTATGGGAGTCGAAGGATCAATTGACTGTTGGTGTAGGGAAGAAGTCGAATTGGCGAGGTTCATTTCAGCTAGAAAGACCCCGCAACAGTTTAATTTTTGCACTGCAGGTGCTGCACCACCTAATATGCAATAACCTTAACTTTTTTTCTTATTTAGACGGTTTTGATCGGGTTTTGATACGTTTACCAACGGTCTTTTTTATAGGAAAAGTAGTCAGTAGTCGACATTATTTACGTGCATCACTATTGAAATTAGAATTGCCTACCTAGTCAATGGACGATCTGAGGTCGATGGCTTCATAGCTAGGTAATTATTTGAATGCATTTCTGTTCTTGATAAACATAATATTAAGAATCGTAGTACAAGCGGATGCTCGTAACGAGGAAACATGAGGATGGGCGCTTCATGAACTCGTCTCCTCTTATACCTACGATTCACTTATCATTCCTATACGATAGTACTGTATAGCTTATATAAGTACCTATTACTCTACTATACATAGAAAACTTAGCTATCCTTCCACATATACGCCCCAACCCTCGACCCAGCAACCCAACCTGCAGAATCAACAACCTCTTGTCTTTTATCTCTATCACGCAGGGCCTCTTCAACGCTCACACCAGCCGGAAAACCAGGAACCTCTTCGCGTTCAACCCTGAGCCACCCTTTCCAGCCTGCATTCACATCTCCCTTTGCACCTGCACCACCTCCCGTCCCGCTCCCACCGCCGATCACCACCGTGCCCCACCACTCCCGGGCTCGGCTTCCGTGCGCCCCATACAGCATCCACTCCCCTGCCGCCGCGACTGCCGCCTTGATCTGATCCTGTCCCCGTGCTGGGCGGTACACGTGGACATGCCGTAGATCAGAGAGTTGAGCTGGATAACTACTGCTTAAGTGCTGGTGAGGACGGTCGGGAGAAAGTATTAGGCGGGTCACATCGAAAATACTCTCAGCATCAACGACAACGACTGTGTAGTTGTGCGGTTCAGCGATGAGAGTAGAGACCAAGTGGTACAGAAGCGGTAAGTAACGTCCGCTCACTGACAGAACGGGAGGTGGAGCAGATTGTGTCGCTTTATGATAGCGGGCTGCGATATTGGCGAGAGTCGGGATGGGAATTTCTGGACGGATGCTCGAGGGGCCACCCGTGATATTGATTTGGAGGGAATTGAGGAGCTGTGTGGTATGTAGGTTAGTTGTGAAAATACAAGCGTTATGCCTCATTGTTAATTATCAAAAGTGACTTGGAGGGGAGGGGAGGTGAGAGGAGAGATGAGGATGAGAATTACAGTAGCGATAAGATAAGAATTGACGACTTGGTACTCGATTAAACATTCATCAACTTTCCATCCTTCATATACAACCAAAAAAATAAAATAATTCGACGCAAGGCGACATACGTACCTCTTCTAAACTCTCCTCTTCAACTTCGCCTAGCAATTTCGCACCGACGTGTCTTGCCGCCGGGGCAGCCATTCTCATCGCATTGATCTTCACCAACTACCTCTCCACTTCTCATCTAATCCCATAAAACATCAGTTCACCTTGTGAGCGTGGATGAAAGGACAGCAATGACGCCACCGTGCCGCGTCTTCCCTGCCTCACAGCTCGAATCCGAGATCCAGGTAAACGACGGCAAGCTGCGCAAGGGCGGCCGGATTAACTTATCAGCCTGTGAGCTCTTCTCGATGGTCCAGTACGAATGCCAGATCGACCGACCCGAAATAGCAAATAGCCCCGTGAGGTGCTGGCCTGTGCAGCGGTGGTTTAGACGGTAAGAAAATTAGTCTCATTCAATTTGCTTTGATAAAGCGTTGAAAAGGAGCCGGGCTAATTCTCTGGGCTTAGGTGTCAGGATAAGAGAGGCAGTTTTATGGTTGAGACTACGTTATGGGAGGGGAATAAGGTGAAGAACGATGGTGGGGGTGGCACACAATTCAACGATTGCGATAAATGAAACAACTGTGTTATTATGTCACTTAATATCTACCTAACATGTGGTGTAAGTTTCTTACAGAGCAGTCTACGTTCTGACTTTATGACAAATCCGTTCTTAAGTCAATACCCAGGACAACCATTACCCGCTTTGCTGAGAATAGTGCTAGCTGTGGCTATTTTGTTATACAGGGCTAATAAACGTCATCACACCTATATGCCTCTAGATATGTGTGAAAAGGTTTACTAAAAGCTACCGACCCTCGAGCATGACGGTTTAACCTTCAAGGACTCTATACTATTCTTGATCCACCACCTTCATAGTGAGTCACCTCGAATAATACGGCATTATCATATAATTATCTTCACAAGGACTTTCATCATTTCCCTACCTTTTAACCTCGGGCTCGGCTACTCCGGCATGTCGTCCGTTGAATCCATACGAATAAGAACAATGGACATATAACGCAACTAGCCATAGTAATTCCATCAAGGACAAGTAGAGTCACACTTGATATAGCAGCGGATAGGATGAGAATGCTTGTAGGAGCCTAAATTGGGTGGGCGGGTGCTCGTTCGTATAGTACAGTCGGCCGTCCCCAGCTATCGAAGCACAACCGTCATCTATAGCTATAACATCCTTCAACCACGCTAGAAAAATGTCGTTCTCGTCTAGTGTCTTGTTTCTCCTCTCCTACCTATGTACCTTCCTGTTTGGCCGTTCAATATGTTCAGACAGCTCGTGCTGCGGCCCGCTCTTCCTCGAGTTTCTTGTAGAAGCTGTCTCGTGCGTGAGTGCGAGGCATGTGGTATCCGTGCCTGAATGCGGCTTGGTTAGTTCATTGTGACTCCTAATTTCGATCGTCTAAATCCCCCGCATCTGAAGGGTGCATGCAAATCATGAGCGGTTTTCGTACCAGTAGAAAGTGCCGAAGGTGGCGCCGAGTGCTGAGATCTGAGTTAGCCAGAGATGTTCGAGTAAAGTCGCAATTCAAGAGTAAATATCCTCGGTAGCATAGGAAGTCGTCAGTTGGGTAGTAGAGCAAACGTACCGAGCGCAATGCCGAGGTCAGTGACCAGGCCCCGTCGGAGCATCTAGAGTCATCAAAATTAGCTTGAAGAACATTGGCTGGTGGGGTATGCGCAGCAATTGAACACAATAAACACTTACACCAGTGATAGGTTTGACGGCCATTTCGAATTCGAGCTTGAGTAAGACGGTTGAGAGGAGATCGGTGGGAGAAGAGTTGCGAGTTCAAATTCGTAGATTCCAAGTCGATCGTTCAAAGTTGGGAAATGGTTCGATGATGTTTCCCAATTCGCGCGAAGCTTTGGGAAGCTCGGATAGAGTCACGTGCAAACGGTTTATCCTCACATACATGGATGTATCTATACCCAGGTACGTACTCTTTTAACGGCTTATCCTCGGCAATTCACATTTCAACTTCCGACTTTTTTCTTTACGAAGAGGCTCAAGTCCCTTGACCCGTATACAGCTTCATCGAGAGCTGCCGTAGACTCAATTCATACCAATTATGAGTCTACACTTGCCGGCAAGGCGGGTAGCCACCACCGGTTGGTAACCTTTCCTTAATAAATAACCAATTGAACTCTTAAGCCAACTAAAGACGTTACAGCCTCAGCGGTCGCCGGCAAACCCTCCCTCCACCTACAGTACTTACTCCCGCGAACGCAACGTCGTAATGCCTGGTTTAACTGGGGCCGGAAGAACGTCCCTGTGGGCTCTGAAAAATCCCAATTTGCCAAGGAACTCACGCGACGCGAGCGCGAGGAGATGATGGCCCAGAGAAACTTGGACCGAACGCAAGGAACATCCATCTTCGACGAGGAGATCAAGGACCCAGAGCGGGTACGGCGGGCACGGGAAGAGAAGGAAGCGACTCCCACAGCAGTCTCAGGTACCAGGGTGAAGGAACATATGGAACGTGCCGAGGACCCGGATCCGCGGTGGAGAGTCCGGTTTCTGAAGAAGAAGGTCATGCAGATGGTGCGCGACGGCAATAAGCCGCTCACGAGGGAGCAGCGCATCAGACTATCCGAAAAGGAGCATACAAGCGCGAGTCCGCCTCTTCCAACCAGTACTAAGAAGCTAGTCCACCTGTCCCATCAGATCGTCGGCAAGACCGTCGAGGAGGCCATCACGCAGATGCGCTTCAGTAAGAAGAAGATGGCGCGGGAAGTTAAATGGCAGCTAGAAGATGCCCGAGATCGTGCTATTGCAGCTCACGGTATGGGACTGGGCGCTGCGGGTGGACAGGAGTTAGAGAAGCCGAAGAAAATCCAGACCAAGGACGGCAAGTGGATCGAGGTCCGCGACCCGACGACTTTGTATGTCGACCAAAGTTGGGTTACCAAGGGTCCGTGGCGAGGCATGAGGATACAGTATCACGCGCGGAGTCGTATGTCTATGATGTGGCGGCCGACTGCTTGTAAGTTTTATCCCGAGCCCTACATCTTTATTTACGGTCCCTCTAGCCGTCATTCGGACAGTACCAGGTGCTAACGTGATTCCTATCGTAGCAATATCGGTCGTTCTGAAGGAAGAGAAAACGAGGTTACGGCAACACGACGAGAAGGTGGAAAAGGAAGCCAAGAAGGCACCTTGGGTGCATCTACCAAACCGGCCAGTAACGGCTCAGAGACAGTACTACAGCTGGTGATCTGTTGATAGTCTAGCTCGGGAACAGTTAGGGTCATGGCTCAATTTACAGGAGACATTGTACATTCGATGCTTTTACGAGATGCATATCGTATCAACTTGATACGTGTACCATACAGCTAGAAATCAACTCGACTGAGACGACACGATGGGCCCCAATGTGACACGGGATGACGCAAAATACCATGAGGAAGATATCCATCATCTAAGCAGTAAGGCTTTTCATTCATCATTTTTATCTGGATTTGCAGTCGGTGAACTATCTAAAATACAGGAGCAGCCGAAGAGGTTTGAGGAGGTTCGGCCCTATCCACGTCGAGTCCAGGAATCATGCAACAGCAAAACCACTGTTATGTCGTGCTAGTATATAGCAAAGTTTGTCCCCTGAATTGTTCCCTATGCTACATCATCTGACTTCTGTTTACCAGGGGTAATTACCAACTTTTTTTTTTCCTTTTTCCGTAAATTGGTGCATGACCAAAATTAGACGACCTCATAGGATTTTTTTCTT
The DNA here is from genome assembly GCA_002120305.1 of Hypoxylon sp. CO27-5. Lineage (NCBI taxonomy): Eukaryota > Fungi > Ascomycota > Sordariomycetes > Xylariales > Hypoxylaceae > Hypoxylon > Hypoxylon sp. CO27-5. The sequence goes on along the minus strand of KZ112537.1, from coordinate 131,286 downwards.
TTCAAGTCAGATGAAAAAGGCCTTCATAAGCATAAAAGCTCAAGACAGGCTTTCGCAATAAATCCTCAGTAACAGGTGGATCTCAGGCCTTTTAAGTCGTGAAAAACACAACCGCAGCAAACTCCTGACCGGAAATAACTCAAGTCTTAAGAGTTAAAGAAGCTGTGGTATAAGACCAATCAGATCATGGTATGAGGTTGAGTTCGGGGCAACAAATCCTCATAACGTTGCGTATGCGCGTCAAGTTCGGAAGAGTAAGACGCAGAGGATGGCGAATACGGTGCTGGTGTAGGCGAAGTAGCGCGTGGCGCACTACGCTGGGATGGCGGAGAGGGAGTGAAGGTCTTAGACAAGGTTGCATCGGCCTTTGAGACGTTGACGTTATCTGCGTACTGCCGGCCGGATCCAGGAAGAGGTTCGGAGATCTGCATGGTCGGGATACGTCCTGCTGCATTCTTCTGCTTACGGCGCCGTGAAATGAAACAGAAGGCAAGGATGGCAGCTAGGACAACCGCAACACCTGCACCAGCACCAATTCCAGCTCTCGCAGCAACCGATAGACCACTTTCGGTGGGAGATGATTTTTCATTGGATGTCTCCGCTGCTGAAGCCGTCTCTGTTGAAGCCGCAGCTTCACCAGTAGTGCTTGACTGTTCGCTAGTAGTCGCAGACGATGTCGGTGACTATATATATATATATATGTTAGTGCCACATTCCAATGGGCAAAGTTAACGCGATAGACGTACAGAAGCAGCCGAGGATTCGACAACGGCTGAAGTCGAGTCTACAGATGCAACACTCAATGCCGATTCAGAAGATGCCGCTGCAGTCGGCGACGCGGGACTCGAAGTTGGAACTGGGGACGCAGTGGTACCCGCAGAAGTCTCCGTGACCGCAGTTGAAGGTGTGGCGGCAGCTTGTTGCGACTCAACAGAAGCAGGAGTGGCAGCCGCGCTAGTGGCAGGGGCAAGAGTGGCAGAGGACAAGAGACCTGCCGATGAGGACGCAGCTATAATCATTATTTGGTTAACCAAGGGCTCTTATAGGATGTTTGCGAGAAGTCTAAGACTGGTTTGCGCTCGCTTACCTTTACACTGGTCAGCGCCAGAACTCTGGGCAAGGGGAAGCTGAGAATCTCTATCCTCAGCTGGGCAAGCATTCATGACACAATCATGAATGCCGTCCGTGAAAGCGGTAGTCTTGCCACAGACACAGACGAGATCATTGGCGGCGCAACCAATGTTGGGGCCGTTCGCGAAGACTCCATTAACACATCCCGACTAGCGAAAGTATACGTCAGTTATATTATTCATATACAAGATGAAAAGGAGAGGAGGTTCAACCACTGTATTGACAGATTGTTGGTATGAATATGGAGAGGAACTATACTTACCGCGCAAGGCTTGATACCAGCGGTATCTTGAGCAATACCTAGACCCAAGAGGCCGATGATTGCGACGACTGTAAACTGCATCTTCATCGTGGAATTCAGATTCACGACGACAAATTCAGAATCAAGACGACGAATTCGTAAACGAAAATGAAGAGATGGTTAGTTTGCGTTAACACCGAATCGACGGTGAGATAAAAAGTAAACGCGAATCGAAGGTAAATGTCAAGGGGTATCTTAGGTGAGAATGACCAAGCTGGCTGGCCGAACGAATAACTAACGGACAATGAAAAGAAGTGTTGCGTGGGACGAAAAGAGAAAATGTCACTGTCCCACGAAGAAGCCCATGGCCACTTAATGGATCGGAATATGGGTTCGTGTTGGTCAGTATGGCTAACGGCGACTTAGAAGTGGAAGGTGGGTGAAGCCCAGTAAGAATTGTGAGATTCGGAACTTCACTCGACGATTTTGTGTAAGGTGGTTCAAAAGTCGCGGGAGTCCGTCTGAATTCCTCAAGTGCTAATGTAACCTAACGGGAGGTAGGTGCACAGAATAATCAGTTGTGGGAATTAATTTTTGATGAATTTTTTTGTCCTAATCGTGGCCTGTGCTAACGACTTGAAGTTGAAGTCGCGATCTCTGGTAGCACGCACACACGGTTCAGAAGGTTACCAGAACGGAGAGAATGTGAATGGACAATTCAAACTCAATCCTTGTCGAGTGAATGGATGGATGAATTTTTTTACAAATGAATGAAATCAGGCCGGTGACCGAAGGAAGTAGAAAGAATGGTGAAGGAATGAAAGTGGACAAGTCGACGACCAAGAGAGGGAAAGAGTCAACCACCAGGTTGGGAGCGAGTGAGAACGAACTGACGAGTTGACGAATCGACGAATTGAATAGGTGACGAAAAGAGAAAGGACCTTGTCGGCGTAGATGGAATAGAACGATGTATTGGGAAGGTTGCTGAAGAAAATGGCGAGTTGTGATTAGTTCATTTTGATATTCCTAGCAACCACCATCCAGGGGTTAACCAGGCTGCGCCTTCAACTTCAAACAATACAAGATTGCCTACGTACCCCTCGTACCAAAGTTACTTTATCTTACTACCTGAGATTCTACCAATTCCATGTAACCAACCTGCAAGCTGAAACGACAAAAATAAGTACACAAGGCTTTGGGATAATTAGCGGGGGGAAGGTGAGGGAACATTTGAAGGAACATTGGAGGACTGGACCCGACTCTACGATACTTGCGTACCTGCACCTAAATTAGTGTTGTGCAAGTGCAACAAATGCAACAAATTCAGGTACCATGCAATTTTCTCGCCTACCATATTTGGACAAGGCTCTTTTGATAATTGGCCGAAGCTTTTATGTGTGCTTAGGTAGTGTACCTAATGTATGCTGCTATGTAAGTACAGCATTCAGTCAATTTATCTGAATTCATCATATGACCCATGATGCATACATAGCCTTTATATCAATCACTTATGAAGACTCAACTACCTACATAGCCGAGGCCTTCAGATATCAACCTGCAATAATCCCATTAGACATAGTGGTTATTGTCGATCCCTCTAATCGCCATAAAGCACTCATAACTAGGATGAAGTTCAATATGAAGGTGAAGGTGAAGGTGAAGGTGAAGGTTGCACAAAAATAATATGAAGGGGGAGATTCCCATCTGACTGGTTTGCGGGCCATGTGAGCCTGCATCAATCAAAAATCTGAAAATGGAAACCCAACGTTACAGGTCTCGTTAAAGTTGAGACCAGAGAGACCCAGAAGAGCTAAACCCCAGACCATGCCGTCAATGCTATCGTCATTCGCTGCAAGGGGCTACGTGGAGTAACTACGGTAGGTACGTGCTGGACCCCTCAATTTCCACCCAAACATCTTTAATTGCTTCTTTCGGTAAAAGTACTGGCTACATATTTCGGTAGGAACCAGACCAATTATCCCTCTTTATACGGTATGTGCATGTAGATTGAATGGAGAAAAAAAAAAGAGGATGATCTTCACAGGGTAGAGAAACGTTGCCCGCGCTGAATAGACGCCACAAGAGGTCACCCTAACAGCCTAACCATCAGTCGGCTCCGAATTACCCGTACTCTTCTACCACTCGTCAGATGTTGTGGAATATTCTATTCATGTGGAGCCAATCGACTGTTCATCAATCATGCCTTACCGATGTGCCTGTCTATCATAACCCAGGTTTACGTTTTCTGGCCAACAATAATTAATCGATTCGGCATAAATTATCAACGACTCAGCTTCGCAAGCTCCTACTCGAATCAGTTTGCCAAGGGAGGATTTGGACCCCATACGGGCGCTTCCTGATGTCGTCACTACCTACCTAGGTAGCTAACAGCGCGAGGGATGACCCTTTAGTTTCGGTGATTCGTAATCAGCCGCCGACATCCATTGGACGGTGTGGCGGTTTCTGTTCATGCAAAGCAGATCGTCTACCTATCCAATTGCGCGTTAAAAGATACACCCCTGCCACCTTATAGTAGTAATGGACTAAGTGAGACTCTTTTCTCGCTGCCGCCCGCAAACTCACTAACATCAACCTGCGTGTCGCGAGGCTGGATGTTTGATTGGAAGCTCCACGAGGAGCATAATGTCTGACCTTCTGTACTCGTGATACCGAGATGTCTTTTCATATTGGTTGCACAGATCGCGTCGAACAAATTCTGTTGTAGTCTTAAATTTAAGGAGGACGACCTATCACGTAGGCCATCAGTCAGCCAGTCGAATGTCGTCAAGCATTTCCCATCGTCGGGAAATTACACAATACCCACGGAAAGGTACCGACACGATATCTTGGGCAACTCGAGTTCGAGCATCATTGTCCAATGTCTAATAATTACCCGTCGATCTAATCAGCTTGCTATCTCGTGTATAATCCATCCCATTTGTCTCGTATTCACGTTGAGAATGGAAAAGCAAGAAATCTACTATTGTAGATGCATCTTGACCGTTTCTATGTACCGTTTCTTGTCATGATCGCCTTCGGGAATTTTCCGAAGAACGAAAGTCTGTGCGGTGATTCCTTGGCAATCCGTGACTCCGGTAATTCGGAATCCGCTTGCTTCATCGGCATCTACCATAGCAGTTGATGGATCTTAATCTACCCATACTCGACCCGTCTGATTGGATACGGGGCCGAGAAAACGTTTCTAGATCATATTTATTTACTTTTAATGGTAATACCTCACGGTGATCCTTCAAATCTACGCTAACTACACCAATATTGCAACAACAGCAGCAGCAAATGCACATACGAAGTAGCCGACAATGCCGACAACTTACGAAGACTCATGACTACCGTGCGGGTCGAAAGGTTCGTATTCATGCGAGTTTGTCGGGTATAATCGAGTGGGCACGGATTCTTAGTCTGGTGTCACCGAGCGATTTTCGCTCGTTAAGACAATCAAAGGTCCGGCAAACTGTTTAGCTTCTATCGATTTGAGCTTCTAACTCGTTGACAGCCTCAAAAATTGTGCCCTAAATAGCAGAGGCAAACCTAGGACCAAGCTTTATCGAGGTTTTAGGGAACTTCGATGCCCCCATAAGCAGCAAACATCGATCTGAGGTGCAGTCTTCGTGATAAAAACTGTCTATTTCTCTCGACCCTTACGTTACCGAGGAGTTTCGGAGACCGGAACTCGGGGGCGGATTTATCGGTCACGGTATGATGCTACATCTGTAGGAAATATGGTAAGGAGTTTCTCGAATCCAGTCTATCTCGCAAAGATGAGGCTATCGTTTGCTAGATACTATCAGCCTTAGAATTTTTCCAGCTCATATAGTTTCACCGATCTCCCGCGTGGGTCCGTCTTAGGCTACCCTTCCTATAGATCTAAACCTCTATCAGAAAGTGTATGCTCGACCCGAACTCCAGGTCCACGGTGCCGAGACAGATACGAGGTTACCTTCGAATACCCGGGGGCCTTGGATATCCTAACAAGGTAGCTTTCTAAAGGGTGATCCGACACATTTGGTGACACTATCCTCTATCCGTTCGTCACTGCGTGCCTCTGGTTTTAGGCACAGCCAGAAGCTTGGAGCTTCCAAAGTTGCAACATCTCAATAGAGGAGACCTAGGGAGAAGGGGGTTAACTTCTTCAACAACTAGTCAGGGTTGGTAACTTGCGAATCAGACATCAATAGCCAGATCCGGAGTTCACCGGTAGCATAGTCTGGTGAAACCTATACCATAGACCTACCGTATTAGTAATAGCCATAAGAAAACGAGTACACATTTCGTCATTCTTGACACTTAGGGGCTACCTAGGAACCTGGGGCTGATTTCTTGCGCGACCAAGCTTTACGCCTCCAGTCAATAGTAAAACAGGCGGCAACCCTAGACTTACTTGTTCATAAGTATATCTCTGTGCTCTTCCTCTGTTGCAAGAAACAATACGCCGCTGCTATCTTTCCTGTAGTACTTAACTGTAGAGTCTGGGTTCCCTCACAGTTCAATATGGATCACTGCGCGATTAAGACGTGGGGCCTCGCTTCATACATGAGAAAATCTAACAAAATGGACAATGACCGCGTCGGAACAGAGTTGTATATGAGCCCAACTCTTGACCCGTGCCTACAATCGAGCGATCCACGAGGCATTCGCTAGATGGAGAGATGTCTCCAGTTCTGCTGGTCTTGTTAATGCTCGAAGATCCAGCTATAACATCCTGCCATCCGAATTCAGGTTATCTGGCTGTCACCAGCTTTCGACTGCGTACCTTTTAAGCAGTCACCCGTGGTGACAGTAGATACTAGGTAGGATTTCATTGGAAAATGTCGATTCAACAAGGCACAAGGAGACAGACCAGAGCCCCTGAAAGACGATGTGTATGTTTGACCCTAAGCGGTTGTAGTTGTTCCTACAGTGGATAATCTCATCTCTGGGCGCTCAGTGTGATTATACCATGAGTGGCGGTTGTATGGACAAAGAGAGTTGATCCACCATGTGCTTGTCGACAAATTTGGACGTTCGTATAAGATGGTATGTTAATCCTAAGTAATGAGATGTACAGTCAGTAGTGTTTTCATAGTGTATTGGATAGGAATGATAGCTCGATCATGTCAAGTTTAGAGCTGCTTCCCACAATAGCGGTTACCTTCCTGTATTAAGGAAGGCTATGCTATGCTAACTGAATAGGAAATATATTCAGATAAACGAGGCTACTCAGATACGCTGTAGGAAACATGAATCCAACGACGGAACGAAAGGGGGAAGCTGAGTCATTTCAGAGTACAGTCAGCCTTACACTTGAGTACTCGAAACCCGTGCCACTCGCCGTTTATAATCATTTACATCATATGATCATTCAATATTTTAGTTAATCCACTCCTGTTTCATTTGGAGTCTTGCGGCGTATGTTAACGGCATTTAATAGTTAATATCACCCATGCGTCTAACTTGACGTTCGGTTTGATCTAAGATGGCTTGTTACTGTTTTGATTCCATTGAGCCCCTATAGAGGTCATCTTGTCTGGCTAGAACTATGTGTGTACTCTTAAAGTCTGTTTATCTTCTCTTCTTAGGACAACAGTTCCTTGACCATATGGATATGGGTATTAGATAATGCTGATTCCCTGAGTGAGATAACAACTCCCCAGATACATCTGCCTTCATTACGATACGGTCCCAAATAACTCGGTACCAACTAGTGACCCGAGTAAGAGAGAAAGCAGTCTAGCTTCGAAAGGGGGGATAACCAACCTGGATTCTTGCTGTGCTTAATATCGGCTTTGAACTTACCCTTGTTGCTCTTATGAGAAAGGCGCCCCTTTCAATACTCTCAAATGATAAGACACATTGTCTACGAAAACTTCAGACACGCATTACTGCCCTGATAGAAAAAACTGTCTTATCTAATGGATGCATGTTACAACGGTCTATGTGGTGTAGTAGCAATATGCTCGCGGGATGTGCTCTAGAGTATGATTGCTGTAACGGCAACCTATGGCTGCCGGGAATGCTGCCAATTGCGTCACTATGTAGTAGCAATGCATGTCGGGGAAGCTCGGGGTCGAAGAGCCCGGTTTGAAAAGTGCCCCGATGGAAACCGTTTGTGGCTGATGTCCGATAAACAGGAAGGAATTGAAGTATGTGTGGCCGGTTCCTTACTTTTTCGGTAGTCCTACTGTGGTATGTAGATGCGTCGGCTGAGGATCCGGCGGATCGATATATCAAAACATTTAGCCTACTTGCGGTGATTCTATGGGCGAGGCTACGGTTACATAAGGCGCCTCGTTCGCTTAAATGTACTAGTTAAGTAATTGAGTGTTATAGCAGGTAACTGCATGATAATAGAGACCTTGGAGTACATCCCACACATGAGGCTTTATTGCTCCGTCGATTCGATATCTGAGATGTGAGGAATTAGACGAAGCGACAGAAGCGCACTCGACGGGACGGAACGGGACTACGTAATTGTTAGAAGGAGCCGTCGTATCGGGTCTGGGGTATGCTGCTATGATTTTCCAAAATCCTGATTTTCAAAGATCCCAAACTGCATAGCTGAGCTGATAATATATACCGGAGAGCCCTCCTTATCGATTATATGGTGTTACAAATTCGTACACTAACTTCATTTCCCATATTCTCTACGGTAGAAGCAGGATAGAATAGTTCCTCGCTTGAGTAGCTGCTCGTGGAGGTAGGTCTTGGGTATCGTTCCGAAGTGCTACATCGATCCACATTGGGGTACCGATAATATGGGGTCGCCGAGACTCAGGAGATGATATCTTGACAAATAGCATTTTCTTATATTCTACTTAGTATGTCACGACTAGGATCGGGATCATGCTTTTGAGTGCCACACGATTTGACTCTCCTGGGGGGGAGGGGTTGGTTTTCTTGATTGTATCTTCGTGGATGCAGTCAGGGGTTTCATGTGGGGGTATCCAGGCTGCTAGGATCACGAAGATGGCTATTCCAGCCGTACTTACATTCTTTACTGGAGATTCTGATTTATTGTATTTTTAATTGCCCATGCCCAATAATGATGGGAATTGGCAATTGTGAATAGCGAATGGTGGAAGTGTTTTTAAGCTATCGGAAAGACCGATTCGGCGATCCATCAATTGTCTCTAGAAAGGGACCTAGCTAACAGGTATGAACTATGAAATGGATTGCCAAGTAATGTATGATGATTAGTATCCTTTATATGATCTTATCTCTACGGGGCCAATGAACTATCTGACGTGAGCGTAGCTGTGCCTTAATATGGACGACTTCCTTTCAACCCCTTAGAGGATGCCTCTCAATTGCAGGACTACATCATATCGTTCGACTCTTGGGAACATGCGGACTTTATTTACTTCATGATACTGTCATGTGTGGGGGGTAGATCGGCGGCACATACGATTATAGTCGTATTATTAGTCGTTGCGTTCCTTCTAGCGAAGAAGTTTTTTTTTTAATTCAATATCACCATATGTGCATGATGGTAAGGGGGTGATAGGTTCGTGTCGCTGACTTCAGCCTCGCTCTGGTGGGTTAAAGTGAGAAAGGAGAAGATCTTATCCCAATACTGAACTTATTACTTTGGTTGTGTTGCCCTTTCCATCGGTTTCCATTTCAATTTCGATCTTTGAGCAGCACAGCGCAGCGATAAGGGGAAGGCTGGTACCATGAAGCGACACAAATCAAATACCGAAATCTCAGCTCCGCCTCCGCATCAAAATATCAGAGTTTATATAAAATTAGGTAAAACCGAGAACGATAAAACTCGATTGCTGTATCATACATCTTTTTCAACTCGAAAATGCGACGTGAGTATTGATATATGATACATCCGTGGATGATACAGTAGATGAATACATACACGTGGTATGTAAATAGACGGGGATTTAGATCCGGACTTGGGAGTAACAAATTATACGGTGGGAAATCGTAAGACTTCGTAACCACCTTCTGCAATGCAGCCAAGCAAAGCTAACAAGGGGGGGCAAGGGGGGGCACAGGGGGGCAAGGGAGAGACAAGGGGGTCGCTGTAAGACAAATGACGACATTGGGGGGGAGTTGCATTGTCCGCTTCGTCACTATGATTCGGATGGCAGCTGCACCATTCATCTATTCGGGGATGCTAGGGACCTAGAGAATGGCAAAAGGATGGCTAGGGATGGCTAGGGATGGCCTAGAACCGTCTATAGAATCTCGGAAAACAAACTAGACCCCTTCCTATTCCTTGGCTCTTTGCTGTCGTGTCACTTTCATTTACTTAGGTAGCTAAAAGGTACATACCGTACCTCTTCGCGGTTATAGCACTTGACCTACATAGTAGTCCTAGTACCATAGTCCTAGCTACATGTCCACATGTAGTAAATAAACCCAAGGTTTAGCCATTAGCTTTTATACACACAATGCCGAAATGGCCGAAAGCGCACTTTTGTTTTGAAGCCAGGCCTCATGATGGAAAGATGGGTTCATGTTGGTGGTAGTGTACAGAGACGTACCTCGAGACAAAGAATAGGGCGGACTAGCGGGGAGATCTTCATAGAATTAATGGATAATACATGTAGAACTCAAAAGGCTTCTTTGTTACTGTAAACTTTCAGGTACAGCCCATACCTTCTATTAAATGTTCATGTTGTCTCTCTACATACATGTAGCCGTGTAGGTATATGTATGTATGTACCTTCCACCTGGACGGTCAAATGATCTCCTACTAGAACGAATTTAGATACCTGCACCTTCTGTGTACCTACAGGTATCCAAACGACCTAGATAAGCCTAGTGTACAGGGAAAGGGAAAGCCGGACAAGTGCAGGTGGAGTTTTTGCTAACTGCTAATAACCAAATAATCCTAAACTCACCTTTTTCCATTTCTAGTGTATGGGATTACTTGCTTGCCCAGACTTTTTATCTGTCTGACTAACACACGCAACATCATCTCTTCCCCGATTTTTTTTTTTCAGAGATGAAGGCCTCGGGTTAGAAGGGTGAAGGGAGAGAAGTAAAAGAGTAGAGAAAGAGAATGAGAGGAAAAGGAAAACCCGCAAATTTCTTCTCATCGGCCATGTTTCAGTGAATCCAAAAAAATATCATCAAAAAAATAATTAACCCGCCGTTCTCTTTTATCCCCAATACTGAGAACGAGTCGCCGATCACAAATTCGAGACCCAGCCGTGGTATCAAATCCGCCTAACTAAAAATTCTCCGTCGCGTGTTGATCATTTTTCTCTGTCTGTTTCCATCTCGCAATTCTTTCCCTTAGCAATTTATTACAGTACATACCTCTCTGTGCCTAGACACGCGCATCCCCCCCATACAAGGCCCAGCCGATACAGTCCGTACCGTCCATACCGTCCATACCAACCAACTACCAACTACTCGCATCTACACGCATATTACAACTCACACATACGTAACTGCAGTACGATACGTTACGTATTTCTTTCGATACCCGTTCTAACCGATCGGGATCCTAGGCCCGACCAATCGTAGAGTGCAGGTCCCCAGTTTCGACTGATCCGGTCGCATATCGAGAAGAGGACAAGTTTGCTGTTTGTGGTGAGAAATCGCATACCGACAAACAAGAAATCCGACCACGGCCTAAACCCGACCCCGAGATCGTAACTACCGCCGCGAAACACATGAAGCCGGCCGGGCTGTCTTTGCGCGATACAAGGACAAAATGGCGAACCCCGTGGGTGAGGATAGCTGGTTAGCTTACGTGGACGAAGAGAGTCGTCACGCCAACGACCTCGAGGCGCGCGTCAAAGTCGTAGAGCTGTTCAAGAACGCCGTTTCCTCCGAGCCTGGGAGCTTAAAGATTTGGCTCGCGTATTGCGAGTGGTTCTGGTCGCTTTTCAGTGATTGTCAGTCGAGCGAGGCTGGATGGCCTGAAGAGGAGCAGCAGCTAGGTCGTGAATTATTCTCATTCGATGCCGCCCTAAGTCTCTGGAGCGAGGGTTACGAAGCCATCAAGTACCGTATTAACGATAGCCACGAATTCTGGAATCGCTGGGTTTCGATAGAGCTAGAGCAGCTGGCTAGAACTCGGACTCCTGTTGGCGTTAAGCGTATCTCGCACCTCTTCCGCGATCGACTCCAAGTTCCTCACTCTACCTGGGATAACACGTCACAGATGTTTTCGAGCTTTTTGAGTACATATAACAATGCCGCCTACGAAACTGAGTTCAAGGAGGTGACCGCTAGTGCGCAAGAGGCGAAGGCGGCATACGAGGCACGGGAACCGTACGAGTTGAAGCTGAATAGAGCCTCCAAGTCGGGTGATCAAGAAGCTTATAAGGCTATAATGAAGGAGTATCTTAGCTGGGAGATGTCGCAGATAAAGAAGGCAAGGAATCCCGTGCTTGCTGTCTCTCTTTGCCTCGGACTGTTTTCTAGAGTGCTTAGCGGCGTATTCGCTTTTGATGAGGAAGTTTGGAGCGATGCGGCCATTTACTTGTATTCAGTACAGCACCAAGCCAGAACATCACAAGTCCAGTTGCCTATTCCCAATATTCTGGATTTCTACCAACGAGCTACGTCTCATTGTCCCTGGTCCGGACCCCTCTGGTCGCGATATATCTTGAGCGCTGAAGAAGCAGGTTGGTCTTTCCACAACGTCGAGTCGATCAAGCACGCCGCCACAAGTACTAAGGCCCTCGACAAGAACGGCATGGCTAGCGTTCTGGACATGTACACGGCCTGGTGTGGCTTCCTAAAGCGGACGGCTATGGACCCTAACGCTCCCGAGGATGCGGCTGACGTCGCCGAAGTTGGCTTGTTGGCTGCGTTGGAGGATGTTGACCTATGGGGAAAACGTCTCTACAAGGACGCTTATCGAGGTGACCCCAACTACAGACTCCAGCGCATTCTCATTCAGTATCTCACCGAAGTAAAGGGTGAAATCGATGAAGCGCGAAGCCATTGGGATCGTATGGCGAGCCAACCTCTACCCGCAGACAGTTACGACTTCTGGCTTAACTATTACCTGTGGGAAATGATGGTTTACGCCTCTAAGCCAAAGCCTCGGAGTCCAACTCCGGCTACACCGGTAGGTGGTACTAAGATTACACGGGTTCCAGGTCTTGCTACTAGCGTATTGCAACGCGCTATTGCGCGACCGACATTGGACTGGCCCGAACGAGTCATGGAAGTTTATCTACAGCACTGCAATGACTATGAGAGGCCCGAGACTCTCCATCAAGCTCTCGACATGGTCTATAAAGCTCGACAGGAGGTTGCCAAACGCCGCGAGCGAGAGAACGCTGAAGCGGCTGCTGCTTATGCCGCTCAAGTACAAGCACAGCAACAAGCAGCCCCTGATTCAGCTACGGAGAATATAGCAGTGGAAGGATCACCCTCCGGATCTAAGAGGAAGCGAGAATCCACACCAGGCGATGGGTCCCAGGGAGCGAACAAGCGGGTAAAGAGTGTGGAGGCCGATAGCGTTGACAAAGCGGCGAACGAGCAGAAGCTTAAGCGTGACAGAGAGAATACTTCCGTTATGGTTACAAATCTCCCGGCTGATGTGACGCAGACAGCTATCCGCAAGTATTTCAGAGAGTATGGGCATATCAACAACTTGGACATTCGCAGGGAGGCAGATGGCCAGTCTACCTCTGCTTTGATTGAGTTCAGATCTACGGAGGATGTGCAGTCTGCACTTTTACGAGATCAAAAGTATTTCGGACAAAATCAAATCAGCGTGAAACCTGGTACTGGATTGACTCTGTTCGTGTCCAATTATCCTCCTACAGCGGATGAAGCATATATTCGCCGTCTCTTCAAGGACTGTGGTGAAGTGTTTAGCGTCCGTTTCCCATCGCTCAAGTTCAATACCCACCGCCGCTTTTGCTACGTTTCGTTTAGAGATCAGGAATCTGCTCATAAGGCGACACAGCTCGATGGCAAGACTATTGACGGTAAGTATAAGCTGCAGTCAAAATACTCAGACCCTACGCATAAGAAGGACCGTGAAGGAGCCGTTGCGGAGGGACGCGAAGTTCGGGTGAAGAATGTTGATCATTCTGCGAACGAGGATGACCTCCGAGACGTGTTTGGCAAGTACGGCAAGGTTGCAAACGTGCGTATAGTCAGAAATCTGAGCGGCAAAAATCTCGGTATTGCCTACATCGTGTTCGAGACGAAAGAGGACGCTGAGAAAGCTCTCCAACTTGACAAGACCAAGTTCAAATCGCAGATTCTCTTGGTCGATCTTAGCAAGGAGACGAACTTCAAGCCTATTGCGACGAATAGAAGCGATAGAGCTTCCGCATCACCCGCGCCTAACGGAGATGGCGACGTAATGATGACTGATGGACATGAAGAATCTCACAGTGGAAGTCATAAGCCAACGCCTAAAGAGATCCAGGAACGCACAATGGCTATCATGAATGTACCTGATACAGTCAATGATGCACGTATCCGGGCTATTCTTGAGGAGCGCGGTTTTAAGATTGTGAAGCTCGTCCTGCGCCCCGACCATCAGGGTGCTATCATCGAGTTCGTAGATCCCGCGACCGCCGGATATGCAACATTGCAGCTAGAGGGATACGAGATTGTGCCTGGCCGCAAGCTTCGCACCGGTACTGTGAATGAACTCTTCAAGCAGACGAGTGAGAAACGGGAGGATAAAATTGTTACAGGTAGAGGAAAGGCTTCTAATCAAAAGGGAAGCTCAAATGAGACTACGTTTATGCCGCCTCCTCAGAATGTTCGGAGACCTGGTTTCGGCCAAGGTAGACCGAAGAGGGGACTGGGCTTTGTTGCGGCCAAGAAAGACGACAGCAAGGGAAACCACAAGGTTACAGAGATGAACGGCACCGGGTCCGCCGCGAAACCCAAGAGTAATGCCGATTTTAAGGCCATGTTTCTTAATTCCGGTAATGGTAGTGATGGTACGAATAAGGACGGACACACGGGTGCTGCTCATAATCAGCTGAACGGGACAGGACAGGCTTAGGAAGATGGTGTATTTCACATATGAGTAGTAATCAGTACGATGTACGCATACGAGCAAAAAGGCGGCGAGGCAATAAGGGGCAGCATATTTTCGGCGTGGGAGATCGAGTCACGATGGTCGATCGAGTTGAAATTCCTTCCTTGATACCCCGGGCATTAAAACTACTTCTTAATTACTACTGCTCTATACGTGCGAGATCGAGTTAGTGTGATACAACTGGCGAAGAAAAAGAAAAGAATAGGAGCATGAAAGGCAAATGGACAGGCATGACATGACATGACATGACATTCATGGCATTATCATAATCATCATCATTATCATCATTGGTTTTCGGTTTTCGGCTCGGGGTCAGACCAAATGGAAGAGTGGACAGGAATGGGGGATTTGGTCGGTGTTTTATGAGAAATCATTTATCATCATAATCTGATTTGAATTTTCGACTCATATGATCGTTTTTGTCTGGGTTACATTTAATCTACTACGTTTTTCGTGAGTTAGGGACAGACTTCGGGCATTGTCCATGTATTACAATAGGCCAGTCTACTAAATTGTTTAAGAATGAAGCCTTTAACAAATCCATGGATGGCAATACAGGATATCTGTATTGCGCTAAATTATTGAGACAAACGCGTGCTCACTGTATTCATCTTATCTAGGTTAACTCACTACCTACCTGTTATCTGTCCACCTATCTATTGTGTCTCATATCCATCGCATTGAGGCGCAGGGACTCTCCATGTCTCTAGCTGCTGTGGACGATATCAACTAGCTAAGCCGTAATAGATGCCGGAGCGGTTCGATCTGACGAGTTATGCATTCGGATCGATGCCATCTACTTTCCCTTTTCCCTTCCACGGTCTTCCTCTTCCCGCGATATCCCACGAAACGAGACCAGCAAAATGAGAGGACAGGTAGATAGAGTACGAGGCCTGATCATTCCAAATGCAGACGTACGCCTCTCAACCTGGCCATCTGCTAATATGGGATCCGTCCCAAAATGTGATATCATTTGTATGATTTCTGGGTATCCATCCGCTCACACAAGCAACCAAGTGTCACGACAGTCGATTCGTGTCCCGCCACAAGGAATAAGCCGTAAGTCATCCCCTCGTCCCATGTGTAGATGTACTTCCTATCCCTTATTCTACCCTACTCCTGATTTTACCTTCCAAGTCGCAGAACGTCAACCGTCCTGGGGTGACAAGATACGGCAATGGCCATCTAAGCCTTGTTTCCGAAGTCTTGGCTAAAGATGCGCTGCCAAGCGTCTAGCCATTTCTCTTGCTGGGCTGTGAGTAGCTTGCCAGGCATACGGAAGGAACGCGTGAGGATATCGCGCAGGCGTGTGCGTAACGCCTTGATTACGAGTAGTGTCTTCCAGTCGGGGACGCTGAAACGAGCCCGGTTACCGTCGAGGACAATTACACCTGCGTACATCTGTTTTGTATTCTTAGTAAATGAAGGGAAGAGGAGGGAAGAGGAGGGAACTTACGTCAATACGCACATCACCACAGAGTAGGGCGATGGCAAAGTTCTCGACGGCTGTAGTCTCGTGGGCGTTAAGGAACCTGTCAAACTCTGTTAATTATAACATCCTCATGACTATTTATATTGTTTCCGCGATGACTTACTGTTTAGACTGCATGATATGGTAATAAGACAGCCATTTTAGCTCCATGTGTCCCTTATTGACGCTCGACGGGTGCAAGCTAATGCTCTGATTATTGCCAACGTTGCGCCAACCCTTACCCTCGCGTACCAAGAGTTTTGGGTAGAAGCTCCATGCGATCACTGACGCAGTGATGACATCGTTGTCGCTGTTGGTGTTTACACGTTGAGGGAGATCATAGAATTGGCGTCGGCGATTGGAATAGCGGAGGCGGTTGAGAGTGCGGCGTTCCTCGTCTGTAAGTTGTAGGAATCCAGAGTCCGCAAGGGCGACTAGTAGCTGACCCTTGAGATCCTCAATATTGGACAACGTTTGCGGAGAAAGGAAATTCTTCTTGCAGTATTGGAAGTCGTTATTAGATGTTTGACACACCCTCCTCCAGCCCAAATAAGCATTATACACGGTTAGTAGATCCGAATCACCCCTTCTAAAAGCCTTACGTGCCTGATCAGCCTGATTCCTCTGGCCAAATGGAGCAGTAAATGGTGATTTAGATGACAATATAGCTGCTACAGTTATAGCCATGTCAAGGCACTTAAATATTGTGCCTTGGAGGATAAGCTTGCCTAAGAATACATCAAGAGGCAATCTCGCTAGCTGGTGACCTAAGGGAGTGAGTTCCTCAGCATTCGTAAGAGCTCGAACGTCGATAAGAGCGTCGATAGCTCGACGAATATTCTTGGCAGATGGAGGATCTAGTGCTTCTCCTAATGTCTCCTCGATACCACCAATTTTGCAGATCTTGACGCGGATCGCTAGGTCTTGCAGTGAGAGTCGTAACATTTCTGGAGTTTGCTGATCGCTCATTAGATGATCATGACGGTACTTGGTAAATAGATGAAAGCAGAGACCCTCTTGCACACGTCCTGCTCGACCACGTCGCTGCTTAGCATTCGCCCTCGAAATAAATGTATCGATAAGACGAGATAATTGCCTTCTTTCGTCAAACCTCATCTCACGATGTTTGCCGGTATCGATGACACAAGTTACATCCGGAATGGTGATACCTGTTTCAGCAATGTTTGTAGCCAAGACGATCTTTCTAAATCCCTCTGGCGGGACGAGGAAAGCTCGTTCTTGATCTTCAGTGGCAATAGTAGAATGTAGAGGGAATATCTCCCAATCTCTTTGGAAGAAGGCTTCCCCGAGTAAGGAGTCATTTAAGTTCCTAATCTCAGCGATACCGGGGAGGAATACCAGAATAGCCTTGCTGTAATTCACATAAGTTGGATCCACGGCTATTCTCCCAATTAATTGCACAATGAGATCAAAATCAATCTGATACTCATCGAATTGGGCCAGTGTGTTCCGAGTTCTTGCCGAGTACTGTCGCAGTTCCTTGGCGGCGGCTGTGGTCGAGTTCGAGTCAGCAGTATCGATCTCTGCAGGGTCATCGTCTAAATCTGTCATTTTCTCGTGTTTGAGTTGATCAGGAACGTAACCAGTAGTCTCGAGGGCGTCTTCGAGATATTTAACTTGCACCGGGAATGTACGTCCGGGAACATTAAGGACAGGGGCACGTCCAAGATAGTTTGAGAACCTCTCGGCATCGACAGTCGCAGACATGAGTACTACCTTGAGGTCCTTTCTTTTCAGGAGGAGCTTCTTGAGTACAATCAATAAGAAATCAGAATCAATCGAGCGTTCGTGAACTTCGTCCAGCACAAGGTGAGTGATTTCGCGAAGTTCATTAGATCCCTCAAGCATTCTCATTACAATACCTGTAGTGGCATAAACGAGTCTTGTCTCCTTTGATGTATTGGCTTCAAGGCGAATAGAATAGCCCACAAGGGATCTCGACGTGCCGAGGTCATTTCTTCCTTCGCCAAGTTCCTCACTAACACGACGGGCAAGTGAGATTGCAGAAATTCGTCGAGGCTCCGTGCAATATATCTTGCACGGCCGACCCTGAGATAGTTGGTGCTCTAGAAGGAATGACGGTACCTGAGTACTCTTGCCGCTATGCGATCTGGTTAGCCGAGAATGCTATTTTGTAATATTGACAGACTTACCATCCTGTCTCTCCACAAACAATGACCACTTGCTCGCGTTCGACGGCACCGAGAACCTGATCCCTGAAATGCCACATCGGAAGTTGCATTCGAGATTGCTAATATATGTTAAATGCTGTCCCATTAATAACTGCGTTTGAGAGGGGAAGACTGACTAGCATGGCTTGGAATCTCGGTGTACTTGACTTTTCAGCCCAAATTCGCTGATAATATTCCGGCCCTAGTGAATTTGCCATTCCTCTTTCTGCGCCAGAATCGTCGCCAGATTCGTTCGTATTTCGCTGCGAACCGCGGCCCCTAAAAGCACCCCGGAGTAGAACGCCATCCTCAAGTTCTTGATCTTGCTTCTGCCGAACTAGTGCTCGAATATCTTTTATAGCTGCTCGATCTGCTGCGTCGGTCTGGTTCTTCTTCTCCTCTGCTAGTTCCGACCAGAACTCTCTCCACACTCCAGGAAGTCTTAGGAAGACCCTTTCTTCCTTCGTAGACCCAAATATGACGAAGAGCGCCAGAGTAGCAATATACGCCTCAGATTGCTTAGCATCAGGGGTCGCGACTGATGTCATCTGGAAGACATATTGTTGAAGGGATATAGCGCTCTCAATATATGAAATATCGGGAACTGGTATGAGCTCCTGTGATTTGGACCACTGAATAGACACTAACTGGCGGTGGGAATATGGATTCTCAGATACGGATTTATATATGATCTTGACGGAAGAATCCCTAATAGCGAGTTAGCGAACGATAAGGAAAAAGTAGGATAACCTAGAATTACCTTGACCGGCAAGCTTCTTCCAGAATCCTCGTCGGGCTTATACCTGTCCATTTTCCAAAGTCGCGGATCGTAATCTTGACACCATCTGCCCCGTTGATTACAGTGCTCGTCTTACCCGTTATGGCGTCGGTCTCTTGGACAGGGAGACTTGCAAACAGATCAGAGAGAGCTTGATCATCATCTTCATCATCCTGCTGTAAAATTTCTGCTGCAATTCGTTTGGCTTCTTTGGCGATTTCGTCATCGTCTGATTCTGCCTCTTGTGGTATGCCATTATTCTCCTTCGCTTCTTCCTCGGCTTGGGCTTGGGCTTGGGCTTCGGCTTTCTTCTTGGCTGCGAAATCTTTCTCTAACTCTATTTGATTTGTTCGCCATTTTTGCTCAGCGGCAACTTTATCAAATAGTACATCCTGTTCAATCTTGTCGATCTTGCCCAGAAGCTTGGCTTCTTCTAAATCATCCCCTGCTAATTCTGAAGGAGGTTGCTTCGCACCATTTGGGCCTCGATTCTTCGCCGATTTACCCCTTTTGCTGTCCTGTTTCGGTCGTTGAAGTTGGAATAATTTGGCCTTAGTCTCAAGATAAGCTGGAATTAGATCATCAGGTTCGATATCTTCATGGCAAACGATAGTGGCTTTCTTTGAAGCTGCTGCTTTGAGATTCGCTGACCCATTCCTTTGTTTCTGCGCGCCATTGACCTCCAAGAGACGAGGTGTGTTCGCACCTGAGGGCAAAGGACTGTCCGCTGGCGTATTTACTTGAGATCTCGCTGTTCTTCCCCTGTAATCGTAATCATGGAGCTCATCTCTTGTGCATTCACGGGCAAGCCAGTCCAGAGCTTCCTCCAAACCCCATATACTATCTTTGCTTGTACCATTGATGTTGGCAGCAATGTCTAAAACATACTGTAACACAGCTTTAACCTTGTCATCGGAAAAGCCAATGCCGGCTAGGGTTTGCTGCAGGGTCCATAACCTGATAACTAATTCTTCCTCCGAAGGTAATTTGCCGCTGCTAGTTGCGCCCTCTGATGTGAAAGGTGATGCGCCAAATCGGTTCTCAGCCTGGATTAAATCCAAGACATGGTCTATGAGTTCTTGGGGTAACCATTTTCGCGTATTTATGGATTCTGCTTGTCCGCGAAGTAGTCGACGATCAGTCTCGAGTCTAGATTTCTGGCGCTGAGCGTCCTTCTTCACTTTCTGAGCATGTTTCTCAACAAGAAGCTGGAGTTCCGACTCCTCTAGCTGTCTCTCGAATTCTTCAGGGCTCAATTCCTCCTTCTTCTGTGTATTCTTGGGGTTGTTGTCGGAGTTGAGATTCGATGGTGGGGCAGGATCGCGAGATGACGAAGTTGGAGGGGCATTGAGCTTGCTCTCTGTAGCGGTTTGCGCCGGCTCGTTGGTGACTTCAGCTCTCGGCTTGGAAGCGATCGATGTGGTAGCAAATCCTCTGGCCGGGTTAGCTGTTGGCTTCGTCTTCTTTTTCTTCGCCCCCATTGCTGCTTTGCATATAGGAATTAACGAGAGTAAAATGGGGCCGAGATCTTACTCGTGAGAAAAGCACCAATAAATTCAAAAGATCAAGAAAAAGTTGGTGCTGTAGGTGGTAAACGAGCTCCAAATATTCCCAGTCAGGTGTAACTGTCATCATAGTGGTGTTGACGCTGTGGGGGCAGGGCTTAGTGGCTACCTGGCGGGTAAGGCGGGGTGCACATCTTCGCTCTGAATTGGGAAATTACAGGCGTTGAAGCCCTGAATTTGGGAATTGAGTCACTCACCGTTGACACCGGTCGGGAAGTCACAGTTGACAAGGTACCTAACCTGTACCTGATTCTGATAAGATAAGCTGCCTCCCCGCCGAGATTTTTCCCACGTTACCTGGAACCCGACGAAAAGGAACGATCACTGTCACGACCAGTCGGCGCATATTGGAAGAATAATTCTATAAATACCGTCGTGCCTAACCCGGTATAATAGGGTGACGCGCAAAGTAATTTCCCGAGACTTTATCATGTCAATAGACCTACCGTCCGATCGCCAAAATGACTGAAGCGGCTGCGAACGGTGCCTCCAAAGCAGGCATTGACCCTTCTTCAGCCAGAGCCGCTCTCTTTTCCTCTTCTACCAAAACCAGAATAGCCCAATTACGGGCAATCGATGAGAAGCTAAGGGATAAGAGTGAGACATGCTGTTCTTTGTAGACTACGGAAGCCTTGTATTTCGTTTATAGGTACTAATGTCTGTGTATATAGCTATCGATCAGTCTTCAATATCTGCATTATTACAATTGCTCTTTGATACCCACCGTTTCTACGATGACAGATCTTCCAGAAGAGCCGCCGATACTTGTCTTGTTTCGATCTTCGCGACGACCACTGATCCCAAGGTCTTAGCGCCCTTTATTTCATCTGTGCGACAGGAAGCCCAGAAGCCTGGAATAGCCCCCAAAAGTGCTTTCGTCTTGGTAGAATGGTGCTCTGTTCTCCTACAAGGGTTGGCTGGAAATCCATTATGGGACAAATTCGGGCTAGAAATTATTCATGCCAACGCCGCCGCTCTCGAGAAGTGCCTTCAGCCGACAACCAGACCGAGCGTTGCACAGTCGGCTTTGGTAGTTACTCGCCGCGGGTTGCGCGCGGCCTTCTGGCGCAACGGGTTTCGAGAAAAAGCTATCCAAGATGCTGTACAAGCTCTTACCGCCAAGGGAGCCCAGCCAACTGCGAGGAATGCTATTATACTAGGGGTTATTGCCGGGGTCTGCTCTCGTCACGCTCAGGCTAAGAATGCTCTAACTGCTAAGAAGTCGGAATACTTCACATTCTTCACTAGGGAGCTTGTAGGCTCCCGCACACCTGTCCCTGCTCATATTGCGACTGGCCTCCGAGACTTTTTCTCCGATTTTATTACTCTGGAGGACTTGGATAAGGACATTATACCACCAATCGAAAAAGGCCTTTTACGAGCTCCGGAAGTCGTATTGGATTTAGTAGCACTATTGATTCGTGCTCTCCCTAAGGAATTAGACCTTTCACAGACCCTAAATGGGCGTCTCCTCAAACCCCTGTTATCTAATGCGAAGTCTAGCAATGCAACCATCCGAGAAGGCGTGTTGGCTGCTTTTAGGGAAGCAGTGGCACGAAGCCATGACGCAAAGCTAACAGACCAGGTCGCGGAGGAGATTCTTAACCCTCTGAAATCTGGGAAGTTAGCTTCCGCGGATCATCGTATTCTTCATTCGCAGATGCTAGAGCATGTGCCCCTATCCAAGTCGATAGCATCCAAAATAGCCACTGGTTTACCACCAATCGCAACCAAGGAAGGAAATGAAGGGGCCCTGGGAGAAGAGATCTCCGTAATTAGCCGATCTGTCTCGTATTTACTGACCGACGGTACCGAGTTGCCAAAGCCCGTTGTTGATGCTTTTACCAAAGGTCTTGGAGATAAGAAAATACCTTCTCGAAGACTATGGTTACTTCGAGTTGGAGAAATATTCATCCCTTTCACTGGAGATGCTCAATCCGTCCCGCCAAACGCGATCAAATTAGCTGAGGCCATTGCAGGACCTGTCGCCGAAACCTGGGCCGAGATTATCAAAAACCCTGCAGCGGCGGCCCAGAGCGGCTTGATCGTAGGCGCATATGTCTTTTCTACCCTAGCCTTGAAAGTGCTATCCAAGATCGATAGTACTCCTCTGAAAGCAGTTCTCAAAAAGACAGCTGTTTCTAAAGAGTGTCTTGTGGCTGACCCCAAGCCTTCGTTCCTACTCAATCACCGAGTGTACAGCCGACTATCTACAGAGGATGATACCAGATGGTTTTTACGAGCGCTTACAGCCGTCTATGATGACGTATCAAAAGCTCCCCAAAATGTTCAAGTAGCGTGGTTTCAAGCCTTCATTTACCTTGTATCTTCCACTAGCGTCCCTTCTCAGATACGTAAAGAGACTTGCGATACTATCTCAAAGCTTTATGTTCGAGATCCGGATTTCATCTCAGACATTGCGATTAGCAGTTTGTGGCGATGGATTGAATCTTCGCACACAGAAGAGAAGGACAGCATAGCGGCTCATGCTAAATTTGAAGACGCTCATTTACATCTTGTCCTTCGATCGATATGTCTAAATGATGAAGAATTCAAGGAATTAGGTGCACAGAAACCTCAAGAACAACTAGCCAAGCAAATGTGTTCGCTACTTGTTATCGCGCGAAACGATCTGATACCGAGGGCGAGCTGGATTAATCTTTGTTTGAGAGTTGGTCTCGATCCTGGAAGCTTAGCTCAAAAGTATGAGAAGGAACTGATACAGCAGGTAATAGACAAGACAAGTTTCGATCAGAAAGTGAGTGCATATATACAACCACAATTTAAGATACAAGACTAACGAACATATAGTCAAAAGCAATTAAACTTGCTGCTTGCAACGCGGCAGCAGACCTTGCATTCGTGGCGCCTGACACCGTTACCCCAAAGATCGTTGAGCTGATTCGGACGGATCTAGCAACTGATGATCTTAAGGAGGTTGGCCCTGTTGAGGCGGCAATATTCCGCACCCCCGAGGGTACTGCCTTTATCGACGTCCTTTCGAAGAAGCAGACTCTCCCAGATAAGAATACTAAAGATTACGATACTCTGAAATGGGAAGAGGAACTTAGAAGTCAATTAGCACAGAAAAAGGGGCAACAGAGAAAGCTTACCGCCGATGAACAGGCCAAGGTGAACGCTCAGCTCAAGAAAGAGTCTGAAATTCGTCGGTCAATCCAGCGCCTAGAATCTCGGCTTATGCGTGGCTTTGGAATCATCAGAAGCCTTGTCAACACTCCGCCAACAGAGCCAAACCTATGGATTGGACCTTCGATCAGCGCTCTACTAGGAGCTTTAGAAGCTGGCGCGGGTCTCATAACAGGCGATGCTGGCCCGAATGCCTATCTGGCGTGTTCTGAACGCGTTACACCTAGGTTAGGAGCTATTCGGCCATTTATTGGTATTGCAACGCTACGAGCCCTCGGAATCACCTCTCTACCAGAGAATCTGACAGAAGAAGGCCTAGAAGAACTCGTAACAAGAGTTTTATATCGTCTTCGTTTTGCTGGAGAGCAGCGGCCTTTCGACACCGTCTCTGTGATCTACATGCTGTCATTGATTTTTGTGATACTACGAACAGGTGGAATCGGAGCTGGTGCTGATGAAAGGGACGCTCAATTGGTGTTGGCCATTGAGTTCCTCTCATTCCACACTCATGTCTGCACCGACGAGACCATCCCAAGGGCCGACTTGATTTCGATATTAATTTCCTCAATGCAACAATACAATCAACACTATAAGATCATCAAGGACTGTTTTTCTGACATGATCCGCTGTGTGGCTCCGAACATAAGCGCCGATGAGATAGCTGTCCTCGCAAAAGGTGCTATTGTCCCGCAGGCCTCGGTTCGCGAGACTGTGCTACAATCTATTAGCGCCGAGATAGATATGAGTGATCTCACCTTCTCGGAGGAAATCTGGATCGCTTGCCATGACGACATACTCGAGAATATCGAACTCGGACGTGAGATTTGGGAGGAGAGTGGTTTCAAGCTTTCCAAGGATGTTCCCTTTAAAATCCTTCCTTATATCGAGAGTAAAGACGCACAGCTTAGGAGAGCGGCAGCGCGCGCCCTGGCTGAAGCATGCAGAGCATTTCCGTTAACTATTGAGGACGTGCTAAAGAGACTTCGGTCTTCATACGTCGAATTTGCCAAGCCTCGAGTTCCTCAACTTGACGAATATGGTATGCCAAAGAAGACCGATCTTTCAGACCCTTGGGAAGCGCGGCATGGTATTGGTGCAGCTTTCCGAGAGCTCGCTGCCCATCTGCAAAAATCGCAGATTGACGATTTCTTCAACTTTCTCATCGAAGGTGGTCCTCTAGGCGACCAGAACGCCGCTGTGCGTAGTGAGATGCTTGAAGCAGCGCTCGTGGCCATCGATCTACATGGTAGAGCACTCGTAGACAAGCTTATGAAGACATTTGAGCGTACTCTTGGCGCTCCAGACAAAGGCTCAGAAGCTGCGGATCGAGTCAACGAGGCCGTCATTATTATGTATGGTGCTCTGGCTAGACATCTGAAGCCCGGAGATGCAAAGATTCCGGTCGTCTTGGAAAGGCTACTTGCCACTTTGAGCACACCGTCCGAGGCTGTGCAATATGCAGTGGCGGAATGCTTACCACCCTTGGTACGGACATGCGGTGACAAATCCTCCAAGTACTTTGATCAAGTGCTCGACACTCTCCTGAATTCCAAGAAGTATGCCGAAAAACGCGGTGCTGCGTACGGGTTAGCTGGTTTGGTTCAGGGAAGAGGTATATCAGTATTGCGAGAGTATCGCATCCTCATCACTTTGAAGAGCGCCACCGAGAACAAGAAGGAGCCTCAACAGCGGGAGGGCGCATTCCTTGCATTTGAACTCCTTGCCACAATACTTGGGCGTCTATTCGAACCCTATGTCATTCAGATCGTACCCCAACTCCTAGCCGGCTTCGGTGATAGCAACGCAGATGTGAGAGACGCATGCTTGGCTGCTGCCAAAGCATGTTTCGCTAAACTCAGTTCTTACGGTGTCAAACAAATCCTGCCCACTCTCCTCAATGGTCTTGATGATGATCAATGGCGCAGCAAACGTGGTGCCTGTGACCTCCTAGGTGCTATGGCATATCTGGACCCGCAACAACTTGCACAGAGCTTACCCGATATCATACCTCCGCTTACTGGTGTTTTGAATGACAGCCACAAGGAAGTGCGAACCGCAGCTAACAAGAGTTTGAAACGTTTCGGTGAGGTCATAGAGAATCCTGAGGTAAAGAGCTTGGTCGACATTCTACTCAAGGCTCTAAGCGATCCGACCAAGTACACCGATGACGCCTTAGATGCGCTTATCAAAGTACAATTTGTTCATTACCTCGATGCTCCTTCATTAGCTCTTGTTACCAGGATTCTTCAGCGCGGTCTGGGAGACAGATCTAATACCAAACGCAAGGCAGCCCAAGTCATAGGAAGTCTTGCTCACTTGACCGAGCGGAAAGACCTGATCGCACACTTACCAGTACTTGTCTCCGGGTTGAAATTAGCGGCAGTCGATCCAGTACCAACAACTCGAGCCACAGCCTCTCGTGCTCTGGGTTCGTTAGTCGAGAAGCTCGGCGAGGATGCTCTACCGGATCTCATCCCGGGACTTATGCAGACTCTCAAGTCAGATACGGGAGCTGGAGACCGTCTCGGTTCCGCCCAAGCTCTCAGCGAGGTATTGGCAGGATTGGGTACCACAAGACTGGAAGAAACTTTACCTACCATTCTGCAGAACGTGGAATCGCCCAAACCTGCCGTCAGAGAAGGTTTCATGTCTCTTTTCATCTTCTTGCCAGTTTGCTTTGGAAACAGTTTCGCCAACTATCTTGGCAAGATTATTCCTCCTATCCTTGCTGGCCTTGCGGATGATATTGAGTCGATTCGCGAGACAGCCTTACGGGCCGGCCGCTTATTGGTTAAGAACTTCGCTGCTAGAGCTGTCGATCTCTTACTACCTGAGCTTGAACGTGGTCTAGCAGACGATAATTACAGAATTCGGTTGAGTTCCGTCGAGCTTGTCGGCGATCTTCTCTTCAACCTGACTGGTATTAGCGGAAAGGCTGATGCCGAGGACGAGCAAGAAAGCGCGAAAGAAGCTGGTGCATCCCTTCGCGAAGTTCTCGGAGAAGATAAACGTAACAGGATTCTCTCTGCATTGTATATCTGCCGATGCGATACATCTAGTGCTGTTCGCGCAGCTGCTGTGAGCGTATGGAAGGCTTTGGTCGCCACGCCAAGAACCCTCAAGGAGCTTACGCCTACTCTCACTCAACTTATCATTCGCCGTCTTGGTAGCTCCAACATGGAACACAAGGTCATTGCCAGCAACGCCCTAGGAGAACTTATCCGAAAGGCTGGCGATGGCGTTTTATCTAGTTTGCTTCCAACTCTTGAAGAAGGTCTCCAGATCTCGATAGATACGAACGCCAGACAAGGTATTTGCCTCGCATTGAAGGAGCTTATCTCGTCTGCCTCTGAAGAAGCTCTTGAGGATCACGAGAAGACTTTGATTTCCGTCGTTCGGACGGCTCTTACAGACTCCGACGAGGACGTCAGAGAAGCTGCTGCTGAGGCCTTCGATTCGCTGCAGCAGATTATCGGCAAGCGTGCTGTTGATCAAGTTCTTCCTTACCTCCTTAACTTGTTGCGCTCTGAAGATGAAGCGGACAATGCTCTATCTGCCCTCCTGACGCTTCTCACCGAGACCACCAGGTCTAACATCATCTTGCCGAACCTCATTCCAACTTTGATAACCCCTCCGATCTCAGCGTTCAATGCCAGGGCATTGGCATCTCTATCGCGTGTAGCCGGCCCTGCTATGAACAGGCGCCTACCAAACATTATCAATTCTCTTATGGACAACATTGTGAGTACTAAGGACGAGGAACTTCGTGTTGAACTCGAAAATGCCTTCGACACTGTTATACAGTCGATAGACGAATACGATGGTCTCAATACCGTCATGAACGTCCTCTTACAACTAGTTAAGCACGATGATCACCACAAGCGTGCCGTGACGGCATCCCGACTGGCTAATTTCTTTGCCAACTCAACCGTTGACTACTCACGATACAATCAAGACATTATACGTGCTCTCCTCATCTCGTTCGATGACCGAGACAAGGAAGTCGTCAAGGCAGCATGGACAGCGCTTAACGAGTTTACCAAGAGACTCAAGAAGGAAGAGATGGAAGCCCTTGTGCAATCCACCAGACAAACATTATTGCAAGTCGGTGTACCCGGCTCGAATCTTCCAGGCTTCGAGCTTCCAAAGGGCATCAATGCTATCCTCCCTATATTCCTCCAAGGTCTGATGAACGGAACGGCGGAACAACGAACAAGCGCCGCGCTCGCCATATCCGATATTGTCGACAGGACGAGCGAAGCTTCCCTCAAGCCTTTCGTCACGCAGATCACGGGTCCTCTCATTCGTGTCGTATCCGAGCGGTCTACTGATGTCAAGGCGGCTATTCTGCTAACCCTCAACAACCTACTAGAGAAGATGCCCACAGCACTCAAGCCCTTCTTACCCCAACTCCAGCGGACATTCGCGAGAGCGCTGGCAGATACCAGTAGCGAATTACTACGATCGCGGGCTGCTAAGGCCTTAGGTACTCTTATCAAGTTTACGCCTCGTGTAGATCCGTTAATAGCAGAGCTCGTCACCGGCTCGAAGACATCAGATTCGGGAGTCAGGACTGCCATGTTGAAGGCTTTGTACGAGGTCATCAGCAAGGCAGGTTCCAATATGGGTGAGAGCTCACGAACAGCCGTGCTGGGATTGATCGATATGGACACGGACACAACAGATTCCACGATGACGATTACGAATGCCAAACTGCTTGGTGCACTCATTAAGAACGTTCCGCCCGAGATTGCACATGGATTATTGAAGAACCGTGTAGTAACGACACACTTTACCAACGCGTCAGTACTTGCGCTCAACGCAGTCTTGGTTGAATCGCCACAGACATTGTTAGAGAGCCCACTAGCAGATGACTTGCCTGATCTGCTGTGTCAGGGCATGTCGAATAAGAATGTAGGTTTCCCTTATGATACGTTTTTATCGTTCGAAATTGCCCTTCGCTAACTTCCGATATACAGCTCTTCGTGGCCGATAACAGCATTCTAGCAACAGGCAAGTATCTATTGACAGACTCGCCGAAGTCATTCGAATCTATCAAACCGATTTTCTCAACCCTCGCCACGATTATTAGTCCTGGAAATCCATCAGACTCCCGCCGTCTCGCTTTAGTAATCGTGCGAACCGTATCACGCGCCAACTTGGAGATGGTTCGACCACATCTGCCTCTACTAGCACCACCTGTGTTCGCATCAGTCCGAGATCCAGTTATCCCTGTCAAATTAGCAGCCGAAGCAGCGTTCATAGAACTATTCAGCGTTGTGGATGAGGAGACCAAGGTGTTCGAGAAGTACATGGCCGGGCCAGGGGCTGACCTCCCGGCAAACACAAAGCGAAGCATGCAAGATTACTTCAAGAGGGTGGCTGTCAGACTAGGCAGCCAGGCTAGGGAGAGGAGAGAGGCGGAGGGTGGACAAGGCGGGCTAGGTTTGGCGAACGATGAGGTAGAGGATGAAAAGGAGATTTGGAGTGTTGGTTCTGTTGAGATTGGAGGCGGTGTATTCTCTCAGGATTAGGTTGTTAACATCCATGTGCATAATATGGATGCTGAGAGGGGGTAAAGAAGTGATGAACTGTGTATGGGGATAGGGGAGGAAAGGGATCATGGACATAGGACGCGATATGAAGGACTGTTCTGTATGATGGTCAGATAAAAAATAATCCTGACGATATATTTCAGTGAGATGATCAAGTCTATGTATCCTCGTTTCATGGGGCACATCGTCGCCTAAACAAAGCTCCGTTAAATACCGTGTCTCCCGTATATCTAAGCTCAAGTAGGCCTCTTAATCTCAAGTCTAAGTGGCCGTTCTGAGAGTATCTTAATATTAGACATATTATATGATCCTGTATTTGAAAGAACGATGAAACTGAAGTGAGTAGGAGAATGTTACATGACATCGTACAGGAGATGTCCTGCCAGACATGGAGTTTTAGTCATTGGATCTCCCTATTACAAACGACATCAAGTTTCCAAGGTTCAAACTATGTAGCTTCAATTGATGCAAGTGACGTAAGTACGTGTAGTCTATGCAAATATGTACGTACTGTTAATAAAAAAAGCTTTGTGCACAAATCGCAGACGATAACTGATAAGGTCATGTGATGCGTTGCCCTATCGCTTACCCGGGCAAACTGGGTCGTGCAGTCCACAAAACTTTCTTTCCGGGTCTAATCTCAGTAAGAAATTCTCTGTGCCAAAGATTCGAGAGGGGGCTCTCAATTCAACTTCCACCCTTCCAAACCTTACTAACCTCACAGCGAATTCTCGACCATCACCGACAGCCACATTCAAGATGTAAGTACCACCAATTTATCTGGTATTCGTATTTGATGGAGCAAATCTTTCGATAATTTTCGAGATCGCATTCGATTCTACCCGCCCGACCGTTTTGCGCGGCGTCATCATCGATAGCACATAATTCGCAAACTCAAACGCATCATCACCGCACAAGCATCAACAAATCATCAAGCTAATACATTCTTCTTGAATAGGGTCAACCTCCGCACTCAGAAGCGCCTCGCGGCGTCCGTCATCGGATGCGGAAAGCGCAAGATCTGGCTCGACCCCAACGAGGTTAACGAGATTTCCAATGCCAACTCCCGTCAGACCATCCGAAAACTCGTCAGCGATGGCCTCATCATCCGCAAGCCCGTCACCATGCACTCTCGATCCCGCGCCCGTGAGCTGAACCTTGCTCGACGAGATGGCCGACACCGAGGTTTCGGTAAGCGAAAGGGTACCGCCGACGCTCGCATGCCTCAGTATGTTTTCTTTCCACCGTTACCCGAATCCGTTGGACTAGAGGATATGAATGGAATGGTCGAATGATGAAGGATATCGATTACTAACCTACCCGGATAGACAAGTTCTATGGATGCGACGTCTCCGAGTTCTCCGACGTCTCCTAGTCAAGTACCGTGCCAGCGGTAAGATCGACAAGCACCTCTACCACGAACTGTACCACTCCAGCAAGGGTAACGCCTTCAAGCACAAGCGAGCCCTGGTCGAGCACGTACGTTGTGCCATCCTGTCCATTACTCGCGAGGTTGCGTATCTAACATATCATAATAGATCCACCGTGCCAAGGCCGAGAAGGCTCGTGAGCGCGCTCTCCAGGAAGAAATGGACGCCAAGAGACAGAAGAACAAGGCTGCTCGTGAGCGTAAGTTGGAGAGACAGGCAGCCAAGCGAAATGCTCTGGCGGGTGAGGGTGAGGAGGCATAAATCGGGGACTACGGGGATGCGTTGACATATGCACACTATCAAGCTACATAGGAAAGCTAGGAGTGTGATTATATGGACTACTGGAATCTGAGACGGCTGCATTCGGCGTATATTGGTTGGGTCTCTATTTCCTTGCGCCCTTCGGTCGTAATGCTTCCACCGCCGGGCTTTGCATGTATGGCATTGAAAACGGAATCAATGATCTTGACACCTGATTTTACGTCTTGCCTCCCATCCCGATAGACTTGATACCGTGACTAGTCCCTAGATACCCTATGAGGAATTGATGAATTGCCGTTACTGAATCTGGTTTTTATGATACCTTCTATCTCGTGTGTAACCAAGGGATTGTTTAAATTCACTTGAATTATTATTTTATCCGCGTGTCTGGCCGTATGATCTGATATCAAGGTTGATAGAGCGAGCCGCTGAATATCTCCGTTCAATTGATTCAAATTCAGGACGTCTAGGTACTCCATGTTGCGGATCCTGATCTCCTAGGCCAAATTAAAGACGCCCTTTTACAAGATATCCCTTTACAAGAAGCATCATGCTATACAAGTACCTAATCTGGCGAATAGAATCTTCTCTAGTCAAGCCATTCGCTGAATGCCATATCCCGTCACAGTAGCTCCGTGGCTCGAAGCATACAGGAAATCACAGATTGAGGATCCGTTGCCAGCTATCCGGATTGATAATACTCTGGGGTACCTAACGCCCACGAAGTAATAGATGCGAAGAAATGCACAATCAACAAGATCAACTATATTGGATCAGATGTCTTCAAATTGTCCCGTATAAGGTGGTGAGGTGCCGCCCGAGACATATCAGCATGCTCCCGCTGATTACAGAGTAAACAGCGGAATCCGAATCTGTTATTGAAGCGGAGCTCGTCACATCCAATTTTAGTTGATACAGAAGAAAGGAAAAGAAGAGGAAGAGATTTTTGGGACAGGGCTCTGAAATTCATAGGTACCAAGCTATGTAGTCACGTGGAAGCTATACCAAGTTGGGGGGGGGGGGATCAAGGTGTGCGGTTAAGGTCAACGATAATAGAACTCCCCCGCCAAGGTCCCCCCCAATTCATGACCCCGCATTCGGAGCAGATAGCATGATTATAGAGGTGGTCGCGAGTCGTTATCTACCTAGCGGTCTACTGGTCAATTAGGTGCTGCTTCAAAGGCCTATCCGGAGAAACTAGGGACCCTCGGTAGTGGAACTGATTGGAGTGGGAAGATTGAAGCTTTCAAAATGCTGAGCTCACGATAGGCTTGATTATTTCATATCAGCTCAGGTCTTTTTCAGATACTCCGCAACTTGAAGAGGAAACAATCAAAAGAAGCCGACTTCGCTACGAAGAAAACTGCTGCTAACTCGAGTAATTCATTGCTTAGGTACCTATTATGTTGGCATAATATTCAATTTATTTTGTTTTTTAATTCTGGTACGATATCTACGGACAACAATTCAAGACATCTAAGCTGCAATAACATCGACGCCCGTCAATTGGGGACAATCGGTTGATCCATTGGCCATGTCTCTAACCGCCCTCCGAGGCACTTCCCGTGTCCTCCGTTCCTTACCGAGATTATCAACACCGAAGACAGTTCAATATGCCGCGAGAAGGGCTCAATCATCTACCACATTGGACGTCCAACAACGAGTACACCACCCCCAAGGCGGCTATGAATTAGATTTCGAGTATCTTACTGATTTATTCACCCATATAGTTACTCTCAGCTCACCTTCAAGATGCTGATCCGACCGTCTTTGACATTATCGAAAAGGTATTTCCTCTATGCTAACATCATCACCTCTACATAATCTCTATACATAATCTCTATACATAATCTCTATACATGGTAGTTATGGCCAAGATAATATCCGAATACTGACGGTTGGTGGTAATAGGAGAAAAACCGACAAAAGCACTTCGTCAATCTAATCCCCTCCGAAAATTTTACTTCTCAAGCCGTCCTCGATGCGCTAGGCAGTGTAATGCAGAGTACGGAGAACTCGTGGCAACCATAAAATACCTTCAAGCTGACCCTTAGATAATAGATAAGTACTCGGAGGGTTATCCTGGAGCAAGATATTATGCAGGCAACGAGTTCATCGATCAGTCCGAAAGGCTATGCCAGCAGAGAGCCCTAGAGGCTTTCGATCTTGATCCGAAGGAATGGGGGGTCAATGTTCAGCGTAAGTTTGTCTGATTTGTACCTCTAGCTAGCAACACGATCAACGAGTTTCATAGCTAACGAAAAGGTGAACAGCACTTTCCGGCGCTCCTGCAAATCTATATGTCTACTCCGCCTTGATGGATACCCACGATCGACTCATGGGATTAGATCTGCCTCACGGAGGTCACCTTTCCCACGGCTACCAAACACCTACCAAGAAGATATCAGCCGTGTCAAAATACTTCGAAACCTTTCCCTACCGATTAAATGAAGAGACGGGGTTGATCGATTACGAGAAACTAGACGAGCTTGCCCAACTCTACCGACCCAAGATCATCGTTGCTGGAGCCAGTGCTTACGGTAGGTTCATCGACTACAAAGCCATGAAAGAGACAGCCGACAAGGTGAACGCATACTTGATGGCAGATATCGCGCACATCTCAGGTCTGATCGCGGCTAAGGTTATCCCTGGCCCCTTCGGCTTTGCTGATATCGTGACAACCACAAGCCATAAGAGTCTACGCGGTCCCAGAGGTGCCATGATCTTCTATAGAAAGGGTGTGAGAAAAGTCAATCCTAAGACGAAGGAGGAGACGTTGTATAATCTTGAGGGCCCGATAAATAGCTCGGTATTCCCGGGTCACCAGGGTGGTCCTCACAACCATACTATCACCGCGTTGGCTGTGGCGCTGAAACAGGCCCAAACATCTGAGTTCCGAGCTTACCAGGAGCAGGTTCTCGCTAATGCACAGGCTCTTGCGAACCGCTTAGGTGAGTCCAAGAGCAATGGCGGCCTTGGATACAAGCTTGTGAGTGGCGGCACGGACAACCACCTGGTCCTTGTGGACTTGAAGCCTCAAGGTGTTGACGGCGCCCGAGTTGAACGGGTATTGGAACTAGTCGGCGTGGCTAGCAATAAGAACACGGTCCCAGGCGATAAATCTGCTATGATACCCGGCGGTCTACGCATCGGCACACCAGCGATGACGACACGCGGCTTCATAGAGAATGACTTCGTCAGAGTTGCCGATATCATTGACCGAGCTGTTGCAATCGCGGCGAGAGTAGACAAAGCGGCGCGCAACGCGGCTCAAGAGAAGGGCGAGAAGTACAAACTCAAATTCTTCTTCGACTACCTAGGTACCGGTGAGGAAGACTCCGAAATTGTTCAATTGCGCGCAGAGGTCTCCGACTGGGTAGGAACGTACCCGCTTCCCTGGGAGGAGAGGCCATGACGTTGATGTGCATTGTTGAGGTTGTGGCCGTAACAAGGCGGCGCACCCTCCGATATGAAGGATGGATTTAGGGAGAGGGGGATGACACCCTATCCTTCATTTTCTCCTTTTTGTGATGCAGCGGTTGGGCTCCTCACCCCCGTCATCCGGCAAGGCGACCGACATGGCGACATGGGCGGCTAGGCACGTACGGGATGGCACAAATGCAGGGAGGGTAGCATTGGGGAGTTTTCGGATGAGTTCCGCATACAAAAATAAAGAGGGAAAACGGGAACCACCCTCAGGGGTTTTTTCGTGATGGCCTCATTTGCATCATTTGGTTTCAACAACAGCACTTCAACATTGCAGATCCCGTCACCTTTTCGTTTCGGCGGTGCATTGTTGGCTGTCGCACGAAATGTCGGTAGACGGGACGGACGGATCCATGGATGTTATTTGTGTATTCTAATGCTTTTTGCTAATAGGTCCTGACAAGGGTTTCTTTTCGGGAATTAACCTATCTAGGTACTTGAAGATTTTTCATCGTAAATTAGAACGGATAAAAAAAAATCGAATCAAAGGACGGAAGGGCCTTGTAGTGTCTAATGGTTGGTTCATTCGTTGGTGATAAGACGAGATGAAAAGCAGAAGATGAGGTCATTATAGCTGCTGCCATTGAAACGAAATAAAAGCTTCACATAAGGCTTCACTCCGTCATATTATTGTGGTTGTTGGATATATTATTTGTGCTATGTTTACACCGCAGGATGTAGTACAGGCGATGTAGTACAGGCGATGTAGTACAGGCGATGTAGTTCTCCATTCAGGTAAGCCGATAAGGTAGGTCTCGGTATATGTAGGTATGCAAGGGATCATTATTGTGCCTCCTCACCTAACATGTTATACGTAGAAGAGTAGCTGATGCATGCGTATACATATGCAACGACGGCATCTCCTATCGAGCTCCAAGGAGGTCGGGCGAAAGCGAGCGCTGTTCTCCTATACAGTAGACAGGAAGCAAAAGTCGAAGTTTGGTTCTAATCAGTAATTCGTCCAAAATGAACAAGGTACCTACTGTGTTAGGTAAAATGAAGCCGTTGAGGTAGCCATGAAGCTAGGATATATGTGACCGCTACTTCGAGGGTGATACTAAATGTATTAATATGGTAATTATTCTAGATGCTAGGTCGGATACGTAGACGTCTAGGTACCTATGTATGTATAGCCTTTCTACCTACTACCTATACTACCACGACAGCTATACAAAGGGGACACACGTGAAGTCTAGAATATGCAGCTTTTAATCAAATGTCAGATTATAGTCTCCGAGTTGCTTAGAAGGGTTATGGAATGGGTAGTTCCATGATCTCCACGCGAAATATCAGAGCTGAAGGTGAACTTATTGTAGTTCTAGACTGTTACTTCTACTGATTCTACCGGTAAGCATCTTACCACCAACGCAATATATGGTTAATTGTACCATTTCGCATTCAACTTCCTGGTATGATGCCACGGTCACTTATCATTAAGTTTATTGTCGTCGCAATGGCTGTTACGTCGTGATCGGCTTATACTGTACGCGTGGGTAGTTGCAGAACAAGACTTGGGGATGACTCAGAAGTACGTACATTTACTTGCGAGCCTATGAGAAGGAGAGGGGTGATGCCTATGCGGGTGGATCCAAGGTAGATCGTCATCGTATTGCTGGTTCCCAGTTCGTCTATTGCTCAGATCATCGTCGGTGGCGGCTCTGCGGAAAAAGGTTTTTCTAACAAGACTTCAAACCCTTAGTGTACGTGCAGTGCCCTAGGCTGCTACAGTGTACCGTAGTATACCAGAACTCTAAGATGGATTCACGAATTGTTGGGGGTGATGGCGGGGATGATGTTGATCTTATACCTTAGGGTTGCGCCATGTGGCATTATAGCAGGAAACGATCCACTCGATCAACTCGTCGCCGTGCTACGTAGTAATTCCAGTACGTATAATACCTTTATCGTTACTCGATAGTCGCGAATCCCCTGTGCCGTCTTGTTTTTCTGGTAACTTTTATTGGTGGTTAGTATGTGAGTTGCTAAGGGTCGCCAAGAAGATCAACCTCTGGGTTCTCGTACGAGTCCGGTTCAAGTCATTGGTAGATAATTAACTGATTGGAGGTTACAATTGTAGACCCATGGACCCATGGACGGGGGTCGTCCGAGCGGATCCATGGAGGAATCATTAATCCATTTAGTAGCACTACGTAATTATGTATTTATCACAGACGGAACCATGGAAACGTCAAAGAATTCTAGGAGAAACTAACATCCTTCGACGTCCAAGTATGTACCGTACATAGGTACATTTTGAAGCAAGCTACGGCACGGGACGGTGGCACAGTCGTCGTGATCAAGCAGCCACGCAAGGGTAGCTTGATGGTAACCGGCTTTTCTTGGCTTTCAAGGTACGCAACTTTCACATGCCTCGCAGCATATGACTAAAGGGACTTGTACAATACATGTATGTATGACCCCTTATCTCATAAGCACCAATCCTAAACTACACTACTGTACATACCTAATTATGGATAACCAACCATCAACGAAATGACGACTCAACGATAAAACATTAGGTAGCCTAGGAAATAAGGTACACCTACTCAGCCTTGACCCCGCCAAGACCAACATCATCACCAACTACTGCATGATAAGACGACGACCCTGTTTCGAATTCCTAGACCATCAGAAATAAAATAAATTGACATGCTAGACAATTGGTTGCATATGACGAGCCATTGACGAGGCTTCTGCATTTTGAATATTGCAACCTACTGTTTAGAATTCCGTGACCGCTTTAATTTTTTCTATTTTCTTACCAACATCATCCTGCATGGTATGGTGTGATTTCATGTCTAGATACATACTTTAAGCTGATTGTGGCTTTTATAGCAGAAGGACACCTGCGGTGTAGCGGCCTAGAAGCGGGATAGGATATTTAGATCTTGTAGGTAGATTAAGATTTTGACGTCTCCCGTTCTGTGTTCATTATGTCTAGCGTGGCTGTCTTACGTGCGTCTAAAGTGGGATGTCGATATCTTAATGTGATAGCTAAGTTTATTACCTAGGCTATCCATGTGAACAACAATTAAGTGACAAGTTGTCTAGTTAGCCAATCCAATCTATTACGTTCAGGCAATCAAAATCGTTTGGATGCCTGACTCGTAACGTTTCTTTTCCCAGTCGAATTACCTATACATGGGTCCAGATGGTTGAAACACCTGAACCCACAAGTATCAAGACGAGAGACATTGGGATTCGTAGAATTTTACCTAAGATTTGATGTCGGTTCATCCTAGCCGCTCATAGCAACCTGTACGAGTCGGCCGATTTTAACGACCAACGTTAGACAAAACACCGAACGAAATGCCAATAGCATTGTATATCACCGTGCACTTTTTACGATCGCCGTAAATTCCCTGATTTAGACTACGTACACAAATAAGTAATTTTCGATCCTTGTGGATTTTTTCTCCAGGTGTGGATTTGTGTGGGTTTTCTTCTCCAGGATCTACTTTTTTTGCACGCTGAGAGTGGACTCGGACCATGATGAGAAAGACGATAGTGCCTATCAAATGCTCTAGTCAAACCCGACGGCCGCTTCACACCCGGATACGCTACGTGGGGAGATCGGGGACGACCTGAATACGGGTCCGGGGGAGGAGTAAAATATGGATAATGATACACATACATACATGTGTCGGTGAATGTGATATGAAGATCATCTACCTGTTCCGGATTTCTCTGCTTAAGCCGTTGTTTTACTTTACGACTTGAGATACCGTACATGATACTTTAGCAAGTAAACAATGACGGGAATCATTCCCTGTAAATCATCATCAACTAGCGGGCTCGTACCGTTGGTAAACCATGTATGTCTCTCTCTAAGCCGCGAATATACTATGCCCGGTCCTTCGCAGCTTAGTTGATAGGCCACGTATGCACGTTAGGCGTATGGACGTACATTTTTATTAGTATTTCTGCATTTCTTGCAAACTCTACCAAGGAGGCCTGATCGAGAGGAGCTCTCCTTTCTGTCAATATCTACATGTAGCACCGAACGTATAATATACCGTACCGTATGGGTATGGATATGAACATATATGAATATACTACCTAGCTAAGATTAGATTAGTGATGCTTCAATGATTGGCCTATCCGGAGAGGGGAGATGTTCCTTTCCGTTATAACCGCCGTTGTAGCACCGTTTAACAGGCTGATTGTCCCGTGTCTTACCGCAAGTGGTCATCCGTAGTTCCAGGGACATACCGTAGATATCGATTGTATACATAGTGGGTAGTGGGTGTGAAGATGAAGGGGTCCTTGGGGGCCACGTTGGGGGAACAACAGACCCCTATCCAGACTGCAGGTGGTGCTACCAAATGATGTATGTGCGTGCTTAGAATACATGTAGCTCGAGGTACGTACTGGACCGAGGGGTCAAATGGTACGTACCATGATCCATGGATGGAAAGTGGGACATGAGGAAAGGAAAGCCGGGGGAAAGGGGGGGGGTAACGGTATATCGGCCAAAGGGTGGCTAATGTTACCGAGGCGGAGAAACGCCGAATAGGCATAAGATTAATCCTAACATTTGCATTAAAAAGATTTAAAAGAGCCCCACTGCATATCCACTCTTCAACAACGCTTGACGTCAGAGCCTCTGCGGCTGTCCCAACTTCTGCTCTTCGGCCGTCTTCGCTAACCGCTCCAAAACAAACATGAACCTTCAAAATCTGACCGTAATCTTTTATATGCACAGTAACCAAACACACTGTACAACCATGTACCCCTACTCTAACCGCTCCGTCGTACCAGATCTATCCGACTTGGTCGACAAGGTACTTTCAGACGCTCTCTCAGATGATAAGATCGCTTAGATAGACACTGCAACATACAGAACACATGCATCCAAAAGCCTGGCTTCTCGGTCCGATCTATCAGTAATCCTTGTATTCAGCATGTCTGAGCAAAAACCTTTCAGGCTGTGTAACGAGAAAAAGCAACACAAAAATGGGCGGCTTGAGACGGATTGAGACGTTGTTGTGCAGTTCAGCCATATTCGTGGCGTATCAGCAACCTACCGCTAGGAGAGATACGGCACGAATGGTTTAGTTCTGAACCATCGAATGTGGGTTATAACGGCCCGAGTCGAATAGAACCGCTGTCGTCATTTCTTATGGGCTTCAAGTGAGGAATTGGCTTACACGTGCCTTGAGCGCCAACCCAAGTTGGTTGCCTACCTCTCAGGCCACTTCTGCAGTCTGTAGAATTTTCTCCGGCCTCATACTACCCAATATCATCCCAGCTTGATGTTATTTGGGGGTTCATACATGCATCGTTAGTAATGATCCTGCCGACACTCCGACTGGTTCGACCGGCGAGGCTTGATTTTAGAGCATACGCCACAACGCGGGTTGGATCAAGTAGAGAATATACCCGCGTACCATCTTTTTCGGGTTGTCCAACAACGGCAAACATCTCTAGAAATATCGACAACAGAATGAATACATGTTCGTACAGTACAAGAACCATACGTCGACGCAGTGGCTTGATAGATAAAGTGCTAAACGCGGGCGTTCTACGTAACAGATCTTATCCAAATTAGGCAACGGCGTCAACCATACCTGGGCGAGGCTAGTGTAGAGGTCCTGCACGCCACGAAGACTTGTCGGATGCTCAATGCTTGCAGGCTGTGACAAGACCCGGTCTTGCTTGGTTCGGCAACCCAGCTGCCCAGACGAATGATGGAAGAAGAAAAAGGACCCTGATTTTCGATACATAGGAGTTTGGTAACTAGGTCATTCCCGAATCCTCCATTCACAGTATATAATCTATGTACAGTATACCGTCAACTCGCGTATCGCCTCCTACATAAAGTTGGTCCCTGCAACAATCCTGGGAAAGTTACGCACCTGTTCGTACTCAGTCCCGCCAGCCAAGGGACCCCTGGATCAAGGGCCGATAGACGATGATGTACAGTATGCTCGATGTGCCAGATACGCCAGCAACCGAGACACAACAGCAACTTTAAGGTTTCACTCACACGCACGAGGCTGACGTTGTCAGCAGTAAGATAAAACCTTGAGTCTGCCTATTAAGTTCAACATCACTAAGTAAATACCTAGGTACATTAATTTCCATTGGCTTCGCGCGTTCGGCGACTCAAATTCTTACCCTCTCTGATTACATGACAAGCGATAACCGAACCATTCTTCCAACCTATACACTTAATTACCTTACACACGCCTGAGCAGGGCAGGTAGGGATATACTACTATGTATGTATATCCTAGCCCTGCAGAATAGTATAAGCCCGGATCCACATAGCAAGTACCCTCCTATCCACACATTACGATGATACAACCTGCTAGTATGTAGCCACACATCATTGTACATACTAAGTGATATCCATGATGTCCACTTATTCCTAACTCCCTCCTACTGTTGTTGCTACTATTATTCTTTGTTGATGCCGTCTAATGACGGTGTGGATATACTGTTTACCTCTCGATGTACCAAATAGAACCACTTATCTCGATTCTAGTTGTTTAGCTAGAGATATATATAGACCCTTCTCCAGTCTCCCCAGATAGATCCAACTTTCTTCTCCATCTATCAAACAACATCCGCGTATTCGTCTTGAGGAAACGAGTACAAGACATTTAGTACGAACACTACTGAAGCGTTTTGGCTGGTCCCTTCAAACCTTCCACAACAACCTATTTGCTTTTTATCGCGTGTCGAGTTCGGTCATTACCTTTTTACTTCTTCAACCACATCCTTTCAACATGTCTTTGGAACCTCGGCAACAACCTACCTTCCACCGCGGCAGCTTTGCCGACGAGATCGAGACAGCACGAACTGATCTCGCTCGTAAGCTGCTCGTTAGCGAGTCATCGGCCACTAGCCCTTCCGAGTCAGAGTCCGCGCCGTCTCTGAGCCCAACTGCTAGTGCTACCCCATCAAGCCCGGAATCTGACGCAGCTGTCTCTCCCATCTCTCCACCCGTCGATGACGAGCCTGTTGCAGACAGCTTCGCCTTTGCCTTTGACATCGACGGTGTCCTAGTCAGAGGTGGCCGTCCTATTCCAGAAGCTATCCAGGCTATGAAGGTCCTGAATGGTGAGAACAAATATGGAATCAAGGTGTAAGTTATTCCTAAAATATCGATATCGAGCTATATATATACTAACTGCACCAGTCCGTACATTTTCTTGACCAACGGTGGCGGCAAGACCGAAGCCGAGCGTTGTAGCGACCTCTCCCGTCAACTAGATATTGAGATCTCGCCAGCCCAGTTCATCTGTGGTCACACTCCCATGTCTGAGATGGCCAACAAGTACAACACCGTCTTGGTCGTCGGCGGTGAGGGCGAGAAGTGTCGAACAGTCGCCCAAGGCTACGGCTTCAAGGATGTCGTCACTCCTGGCGATATCATCAAAGCCAACGCTGCTACCACACCGTTCCGCAAGTTGACTGACGAAGAGCTCCGTAACTCTAAGGAACGGGACTTTAGCAAGGTCACCATCGAGGCCATCTTTGTCTTCGCTGATTCCCGTGACTGGGCTGGAGATCTACAGATCATCCTCGACTTGGCCATGTCCAAGGGCGGTCGTATCGGTACCCTCTCCGAGACCTTTGATGAGGGCCCACCGATCTTCTTCTCCCACAATGACGTAGTCTGGTCTGCCGCCCACGACAATGTTCGTCTTGGCATGGGTGCCCTGCGGGGTATCGTCGAGTACACCTTTAAGGAGGTTACTAAGGGCAAGACCCTGCAGACACATGCCTTTGGCAAGCCCCAGATTGGAACTTTCGAGTTCGCTACCCGCCTACTAAAGAGATGGCGCAAGAACGCGCACGGCCTAAATGCGCCACCTAACACAGTCTACTTCGTTGGCGACACACCCGAGAGTGACATCCGGGGTACCAACCAGTACAACGAGAAAGCCGAGAACGACTGGTACAGCATCCTGGTCAAGACTGGTGTCTACCAGGACGGCACTGAGCCAGCCTACAAGCCTCGCGTCACCGTTGATACGGTGCTTGACGCCGTCAACCATGGCATCGAGCGCGAGATGGAGAAGAGAAAGAAGAATCAGCAGCGGCAGAAGCCCCGCCTGACTGACATGCCCAAGTTGAGCTTGGAAGAGGCTCAAGATCTCGCCGTATTCAGCCCTGCTGAAGAGCGTCCAGTTGAGCTTAGTGCATGATGATGACGAGTTTCACGACAGATACATTTTTAGATGATGTTTCATGATACCACTGCCAATTAAATTCTACATTTCTATTTGTTCTTCTCTACAGGCACTCTTTGCGCATGGGATCATGCGATAGAAAGAGCATTCGTTCGGGCATTTTTAGGGATAGTGTGTTTTTGGGGGGATAAGACGTCTATTTAGAGACTGTCGGATATTGTGCATTAGGTGGCGTTGGGGTTATCTGATATATTTCTAAAGCTATAAGCTTAATTTAATAATTGAAGCTATTTACATGTTCGCCATTTACTATTCCGTCCATTGAGTTAATTTACGTGCCTTGTGATTTGCCTCTGTACCAAGTTTTCAGCATTCTAACCTTTCTACCGTACGCATTTTGCTCGACGCACTGGCCTAATTAACTAGGTACTTTAGGTATGTTATGCTACATAGCATAATTATCGCGATAGGTACCTACATTTGCAGACGTAAACTAACATGGAGGCCATTGCAAAGTCTTACCCTGCTGTGCTCATTCTACTCATCTACTGAAAGGATCTCGATGAGCATTTAACAGGGGTCATGTTCTTGACTCCCAGGAATCATATGGCCTACTTTTGAGCCTCAAATGAACCATTAACTGCCGGATCAGCCCACTCTGCTCGCCTATCTCTTCTCCGCCCTTGCCTTAAACGACCATTGTCATATTGCCACCATGATCGACGGCGTTCCCACATAAGTGTTTCTATATATTCTATTCCACCAAATCAACTTTGCTCCGCATCTATATACATCTGCGACCAAGGATAGGTATCTACACTTACCACCCCCCTACCCCCTTACCGTTCTAGGAGAGGCACACGCGGGTATGCACAGTTCCGGGGTGTTGGAATGTAAGGTAACTTGGGGGTAGATGGGGGTAAAGAGGTAAGGGGGCCCGGGTTTCCGATAATGGATGGTTGGTTCATTTGATGAGTTGGTCAACTCGGTTTGTTAGCTGTCGTAACAACGAGACGTTCTCACTGCAAGTTGACAAATAGCCCGCCGTCTACCAACAGCTGAGCCCCCGTTACGTATCCGCTCAGCTCGTCCGAGGCCAGGAAGACGGCCGGCCCCGCCATATCGCGTGGGTCTCCCGTGCGCCCCAGCGGGATACGGCCCTCCATATATTCCCGCTTCTTGTCATCAGCTAGGTCCTCGTCGTTAAGCTGTGTGCGGATCGTTCCGGGAAGCAGAGCATTGCACCGGATGCCGTGCTCGCCTAACGCCACCGCACAGCTCTGCATCAGCGACAGCACGCCCGCTTTCGTTGGCGTGTAATGCGTCTGCCTTCCACCACCGACTAGAGCAGAAATGGAGGATAGCCCGATAATCGACCCGCGATGTTTTTGAGACGAGTAAGGGGACGTGGAAAGCGGTTCTTGAGACGCCATCTGCCGAGCGGCTGCTTGTACCACGTAGAACGCGCCGTCGAGATTCGTGCGAACGGTTTTCGACCACAGGTCGCCCGAGAGAGTGAGGAACTCGGCAAATTGACATATTCCTGCGTTAGAGACGCAGATGTCGAGGCGGCCGAAGCGCGAGACGGTGTGCGCTACGAGGGCTGGACCTGTGGCGGGGTCTGAGACGTCGCCTGCGAGGTGGTCGAGGGTTCCTATCGTTGTGGTTGAACTAGCATTGGAGGCGGAGGAGGCGGAGGAGGATTTGAGGGATTCTGCTTCGGCGATGAGGGATTCGAGGTGCGGTTGGTCACGTTCTAGTCCGAGGTGGTTCACCACGACGTTGGCCCCCTGTCGTAGGTACTCGAGGGCGATGGCTCGACCGATGCCTGTGGTGCCTCCAGTTATGACGGCGGTCTTGCCTGCGAGGAGGTTTGTCGCTGGCATTTTGCGAGTCTTGTGAGTCTCGTGAGCCCGGTATCTATGGTGCCTGGGTATGGGATTTATGTGTTGTC
This sequence comes from Hypoxylon sp. CO27-5, assembly GCA_002120305.1. Classification (NCBI taxonomy): domain Eukaryota; kingdom Fungi; phylum Ascomycota; class Sordariomycetes; order Xylariales; family Hypoxylaceae; genus Hypoxylon; species Hypoxylon sp. CO27-5. The sequence goes on along the minus strand of KZ112537.1, from coordinate 86,941 downwards.
AAGATGTCGGTAGGAGGAATTGGAAGGTCGGTTTCACTCGGTTTCACTCGGTGAAGCTTGGAACTGGGGTTGATGTGACCGGTGTACTTTCTTCTTGGTATTTGGAGACACTCGAGATGTAAAATGGTTGATGCAGATGCAAGACGACGGCGTTGATGCTCTGTTCCTGGCTAATATGAAGGAGCTTCAGGGTTCTATGGCGGGGTAAGGTACCTGGTAGCTTTAGCATGTGATGGGATGCTGCTATGCTTCCCTATGTATGTAGATAATGCGTGTAGGTGTTTTAGGAAAGGGTAGGTACCATTATACGAATTCGATTATCTATGCTATAGAGACCATATTCCTCGTGTCCCTCTTCTTGATTCTATGGTTACCTAGAATTCCACAATCTCCAATTCATATTTACACAGGTACCTACCTATCTAATCTCTCAAGTTTGTGACAACATACATGTATCCGAGCTATCCACCTTTTGGCGGCGTAACGGACTACATTAACCTAGCTCTAGTACCTAACCCCACGATCTCGGGGCAATAAGTAGCGAGATTCTTGTTCGGGACTTGGACTTGGGTCTAAAAGATGCAAGGTGCCCGCCTCGGCATTCTCTAGACCCATTTCGGAGATATGGATGCATACATTAGTAGACTGTACGATAGACTCGAGAGAGATAGAATTACGGTAATTTTACTCGGTTTCGATATCTACCAGGTAGGTAGTTATACGTGTTCGCTTTAGATATGACGTTTTCTACTAGCTGCTGAGCTGGGGATACATTATAGATTTTCTAATGTTTCATTATAGGTCATCCTCACTTTAGTATTAGTGGAAATATCTGAGTCCATCGCGGGGTATACTACCTCATACGTGCTTCACTTATATGAATTGGCTACCTAGCCAATTCAGGTACCTATAAAACAGCGTACTATGCGTCATGTATGTAGGTAGTATGGCCTTGCAGAACAATATTGACCTCGTGACTTTGCTTCTGGTACGATGGTATTCGATAAACTAGGCAAAACACCCCCCTTACTAAAAGGTTTCTCATAGGGTTTTGAAGATGAGCGATACTTAGTCATTGTCGGGAGATTGGTGACCGATCTGTGTATTTTGCTGGGAAGACAAGTATTCTTTTTTTTTTTTTTTCATGAAACGTAATGCAAGCTAGCGAGTATGGCCATCCAATGTAGAGAAGAGAGATGTATCATTGGTACGAAATGCAAACAAGAAGCTAGAATGGTTTCTATGGTTCATCCTAGTCACCCCACAACCCGACGGATCTCCTCGGTCTTTAGGACCTTTTCCTTTTAGAAGTCAAGGGGAGGTCGCTGTTCGGCATGCCGAGCTCGACGCTACTGCGTTTGCTTCATACGCACCTACCTAGGTATTTAATGCTCGGGTTAAGAAGCTTCTTGGTTTTTTACTCTGCTAGTACTCTAGATCTCTCCTCCAAACCCTACTTTCCCTCTCTTGATCTACTACGACGGCCCCAATACGACGCTACAACCAGTACGATACCTAGGCGCGACACGTTGAACGATTTGTCTCCAATACTCATAGTCTGAGATGGCTTCGGTGAGACAGTTTCCCATCATCAAGGCCATCAGATCATACGTGATTGATGGCGTTGGTTCCGGTATGCAAGTTTTTGGCTGAGTACCTAATATTTGAGTCGGGGAGGCGGGGATCGACGGGAGTGAGACTAGGTAGCTAACTCAATGCAGGTGGTGACTATCACAATGTCAAGGGCGGTCATTGGTGAGCCCAAGCTTTAGCGTCTCTCGGGATAGTGACCTTGCCATAGGGAGAGATTAACGATGGTATAATATAGGTTGATTGACTCGGATATCTCAACGCCATGCTCTATCTGGGATAAATATAAGAAATCGAGAACGAGTTGGGGTATCAACGTGCTCGGATCGTTCCTCGTTGAGATTGAGGCGAGCGATGGTACTGTGGGTTTTGCGACGGGCTTTGGTGGTACGAATTTCTAATCATAGTCAATTATCCATTTCAACATAGAGCACATACTGATGGATGAACTTTCTATATAGGGCCACCGGCTTGCTGGATAGTCCACAAGCATTTCGAACGCTTCCTGATCGGGGCCGACCCTAGGAACACCAATCTGTTGTTTGAGCAGATGTACAGAGCTTCTATGTTCTACGGCCGTAAGGGATTACCGATAGCCATCATCTCAGTCATCGACCTCGCCATCTGGGATCTGCTGGGAAAGCTGAGGAACGAGCCCGTATATAGACTTATTGGAGGAGCTGCGAGAGAACGGATAGACTTTTACTGCACGGGACCGGAGCCGACGGCTGCTAAGGCGATGGGTTTCTGGGGAGCCAAGGTACCTCTTCCCTTCTGTCCGGCTGACGGCCACGAGGGTTTGAGGAAGAACGTCGAGTTTCTTCGCAAGCATCGTGAGAGTGTAGGGCCCGACTTCCCCATCATGGTCGATTGTTACATGAGCTTGAACGTGCCATATACCATCGAGATCGCCAAGAAGTGCGAAGACCTAAACATAAACTGGTGGGAAGAGTGCTTGACTCCCGACGACACGGATGGCTTCGAGCAGATCAAGAGAGCCCACCCTACCCTCAAGTTCACGACGGGAGAGCATGAATATTCGAGGTACGGGTTCCGCAAGCTGATCGAGGGGCGCAATCTCGACATTATCCAGCCGGATGTTATGTGGCTAGGCGGTATGACGGAACTCCTCAAGGTCTCTGCTATGGCCGCTGCGTACGACATTCCTGTGGTGCCTCACGCCAGCGGACCATACAGCTACCACTTTGTCATCTCGCAGCCTAATACTCCCTTCCAGGAGTACCTTGCCAATTCTCCAGATGGTAAGAGTGTCCTTCCGGTGTTTGGCGACCTCTTCCTCGACGAGCCTATCCCGACCAAGGGTTACCTGACCTCGGCCGACCTCGATAAGCCAGGTTTCGGCCTTACCTTAAACCCCGCCGTTAGATCGAAATTGATTCCGTCCGATTATTTATTAAGTCCGCCTCCGGCTAGCATCTTGCAGACCGCGACAGGATTACCTGACTCGACCCCGGCTAAGGATGCCGAGGCGAAGCCTGCCGAGAAGACAAGCCTTGTGGATCACCTGACTGAGGGTGTAAAGAACATGGCTACGACGGCATAATAGAAAGAAGGATTGCATTTGAATGACCAGACTGCCCGAATACCCAAGAAGTTGCTAAGTGCAGGAAGTAGTAGAAAGTAGGAAGGTCAGGGAAGTATGAAGTGGACAACCGGCAGTTAAACAGATGCATAGAGTCCGGGAAACACTGCCGAGATTGGAACGGAATCCTACGGAGAGAAGCCCGCCTAATGTAGTAGTGGTCAACTCGCATAAGATGGTTCTGCCGCGTCGGTACTTCTACGGTACTCTGTATGAGATTAATACCTATCTCTACCTTTAACCTACTTTTGAGTAGATTGGAAGAAAGAGAGCAGATCGAAGCTACTCGACATGAATTTGATGGAATAAAAGTTTTGAGACGATTAATAATATTGAAACGAATAGGTGAAGCTATTCAAGAGACTTGATGAATTTATCATACTGATTCAAGGGGGTTTACGTATTCTCCATAGGCTGTCTGGGGTTGATATCCCTGTAATAGCCAAGATGAACCCCGGCTGGGAATATATTATTGGTCTCCGCACATGAATCTCCTCCACTCTAGACCCTGCTTTCGTTCCTGTTCACCCCAATTTCTCCCATCTTAGCCAGTCTCCATTTACGGTACTGATCTCCCCCGCAAATGGTGATGGTGATCCCCTGCCAGTAGCAAACATGGTTCTACATCTACAGTATTCTAAGAGATGAGAAATGAGGAACCCTATGTGATCCGGGAGAGTCTGCAGGGCATACCGATTTTCCTGTCGTGGTTCAATATCAATACTGTTGATACTATCGATACCTAACTGTCTATCGTAATTCGAAGTCGCTCCGTTGATTGCTTTCAAACGTAGTTACCTTACCTAACCTACCTACCCGTCCGTATACGAGGTCGAGATATGTCCTGGAACAAGTAGTGCCGCATAGTTTTCCTCGGAGGCCTCTGCTATTGACGGATCTATTCACGCCTTTTCCCACCCCTTCTCCATCTTCTTTATACATGCGTCGCAACTAATGAACCGTCTGCTGTATTGTACCTACATAACAGGTAGTCAGGCACTCAGGCACTACACGAGTTTAATTCCCCATGAATGAAGTTCATGGGATTTTAGTACCACTTTAGCTAGGGCATACGAGCCTCTAGAATTTTATCTTGGCATAGTGCTCTATTTTTTTTTTAATCTTTCTATTCTTCTCCCTTCCCCAGAATCCACAATTCCCCGAGTCCTAAAAAAAAAGAGTATTCGAAACCAAAGCCGAGGCAGATCCAGCCCCCTTCCACCTAAAACAGTCTGCTCCTCTACTCAACATTACCCCGAAGTCCACTATCCAGCTCGCGCGAGATGCTGCCGCGCGCACACCCCGAGTTGCAGAGGCTTAGAGTTTGTAATTGACACCGAGATAATGATGCAGGCTGCTCAGCCTCATAACGGATCTGGATCCCAGCAGAACCACGTGTCGCTGCAGAACAAACAAGAGCCTGATAGCGACGACGGTAATAACGCACTGCAGAGCGGGGATGAGAACGATCAAGACGACGAACACGACAGTTCCGGCGCTGTGCGCAATGGGAAACGCAAGAGGCCGATCTCTGTATCGTAAGTTATCTATGTCTTACATACATATAGTTGTTATTATTCTTTATTTATCCAATCGGTTTCAATCAATGTCATCAATCCAACATAGTTTTATGATGATGATGATATTACATGGTGTTTTTCATCTGGTCGGTTAGGCAGCGCCTTAAACTGCCAATAGTTTCAACTCTTCTATTCTCCAACTCTTTTAAATCCCATTATCCCTCACCTCCCTTGCCTTATTTCTACATCAACGAATGCCGTTATTAAACACACTCTTATCTTATCTTATTGACGTCTATGATATCTTCTTTTAATTCAAGTATAAGAATATCTAAGCACTGACATTAAACGTTGAGTTAAAGTTGCGAAACATGCAAACAGAGAAAGGTTTGTACTCCTTTGCATTTATTCATGACCTATCATGACCCATCGAACATAAGTTACATAGTTATGGTTACTAGTTGCTGACTCTCACAAGGTAAAATGCGATCGTGGACAACCATCATGTGGTTGGTGCAGGCGGAATTCGGTCTTTTGCGAATATCGTGAACGCAAGAAGCCGGGTCTAAGAGCTGGCTACGGACGTGAACTAGAACAGAGACTCGATAAGTTGGAGGAAATATTAAGGTCTCATTCGGAGATCCTTCAGAGTTCTTTCATGCATCATGCTCACCATAACGTCGCTCCGAGTGTCCGTAATAGCAACCCGAGCCTGCCGAGCGACCATGGAACTCCACGCGAACCTGCACCGCTGTTTCGACCTACCGAATCCATCAGGACTCCCCAAGCAGAGACTGCCTTGTTCTTACAGAAGCCTTCGACTTTCCCTACCGCTTCTCAGCATGTCGACTTCGGCTTACCTCCTCCAACTCCGTCTATGCATTCTATGCATGATGGCTTCCAACCACAGATGCCCATGGCTGGCATCTCTCCCTCGAACCAGCTAGGGCCTAGCCTTCAACCAGGTCCGGGAGCTCAGGAGTATTATGGCCAGTCTCAGCAACAATCAGTTCGATCTCCGGGGATGAATGTTGTTCAGGGACAGAACCAAATATCATCGGACCAAGACCTTCCTCCTTATGATTTACTATATGCCCTGGTTGATCTCTACTTTAAGCATATTAATACCTGGTGTCCTATTCTCCACAGGAAATCCACTCTAGACTCATTATTTGGACCATCTACATTAGACGATACAGATAAAGTACTGCTCCATGCCATTGTAGCTGCAACTTTGAGGTATTCAACAGACCATCGACTTACAGAAGAGAAGAGGCGGCACTACCACGACGTATCGAAACAGAGAGTCTTGCTCTACGGCATGGAGAATTCATCCGTCAAGGCGTTGCAAGCTCTGGTCATCTTGGCGTTAGATTTATGTGGAAGTAGTAACGGTCCACCAGGTTGGAATATTATGGCCTTGATAACTCGCTCGGTTGTGCAACTGGGTTTAGCCGTCGAGAGCAATTCACTTTCGGTGTCGCCCAACTATGCATCGATATATACCCTAAGAGCTATGGTACTGCCAGAGCCGAAAGATTTTATCGAAGAGGAGTCAAGGCGGAGGCTTTTCTGGATGATATATCTCCTAGACCGATACGCGACAATCGCTACCGCGTTCGACTTTGCTCTGAACGACAAGGAAATAGACCGGACGTTGCCATGTCGAGATGATCTGTGGATCAAGAACCAAAAGGTTGAGACAAGGTGGTTCCATCCACAAGATCGCCCTCCGGGTACTCCGGATCATGACGTGAATAAGCCTGAGAACCTGGGCGCCTTCTCGTACTATATTGAAATTCTCGGCATACTCTCCAAGATCCATGAGTTCTTGAAGCAGCCTGTTGATATCGGGGCGCTGGGAGACGTCGAGCAATGGCAACTTCGATATAAGGAACTCGATAACCTACTCGCCTCGTGGAAATTCGGCCTTCCTGGCGAGTACGGAAACATGGCCAAACTATTCCAACCCGGAGGTAGCAAGACTCTGAACTGCGGATGGGTTATGTTACATGCTACGTATCACACGGCCGTAATCCGTTTGCATTCATCGGCTGCGTATCCGACCACCCGGTCACCGATATTTACTCCGTCATATAGCGCAAGTCAACGCTGTCTGGGAGCTGTGGAAAACATCGCCGCTCTTGGGGAGTTCGTGGTACAGAACGGCATGTTGAACAAACTTGGTCCTCCTTTCGCTTTTACCTTATGGGTTGCTGCCCGACTCTTGCTGGTTCATGGTTCCACGGTAGAGCACAAACTGGCGCCACAAATCGCCTTTCTAGTAGACACACTCCGGGACATGGGCCGGTATTGGCCGGTAGCAGGAAGATATTGTCAACTGCTTCAGCGGGTTCTAGACGAGCACAGTGATAGCGAGCGTGCCGTAGGACAGACTGGGGAGCGTATAACACCGTCTTCGGTAAAGATCCTTGCAGATATGAGAAGGACCGCATTCGATCTCGACTTCTTGATCAGTCGCCAACCACGTCATTTAGCTGGAGCACCAAGCCGCAGACCAAGTGTGACTCCGGCACGCACCCCCGCACCGAATGAGCTGGAATATCTCGATGTCTTTGACTTCTTCAACGTGCCGCGATTGCCATTTAGCCATGAAGCGTCTTCGGGCCCTCCGAATTCGAACGAGATGAACTCGGAAAACACGGCTGCGAATAATGAAAACGGAGGTATGAACAACGGGAACAACGCCACGAACGAATTTAACATTACGAATTTTATGGTCGATGCGAGCAGCGACTGGCTCTTTAAGCAGCCGAATTAGTGGTAAGATTATGTGGCATAGCGAATCTTGTCATTATATGTATTTCCTATAATAGAAGCAAATCCGGTAGCGCGCATAATCCGGTAGGGGCTGTATAGGAAAAGGTGCCTTCTGCTTCATCCAGTTAGCTAGGGAATGGGAGCTAGAATCTGGTATGTCAGGCACCTAAAGTACCTTACTTAGGTAGTTAAAGCGATGGTTTGTGTATGACTTGACGATAGGGTGCGCGCAACAACTACGGGCGTAGCAATATTTCTAGGTTGCGTTGTTGGAATCATATTGGAATATTGGAAAGCTTTTGAGGTTCAATTAAAAGGAAAGGTCAAGGGTTGGGAATCGTATCTACAGAACAGTAAGACCATTATTACTTGAAAGTGACGCAATGAAGTTGGCATAAACATACTCCTGGTGAAATAAACGACGTTTCAAAGCCATCCATCAGGCGGCCAGAAGAGAAAATAAATGGCACAGTCTTGGCATTCCACCTCCTCTGGCAACAACACCTATTATCATCAACAACTAATTGAAAAAAATCGTAAAAAAATACAGTGAAATCATATATTAATTCTACGGCCTTCGTTATCTTATATATTAAGCAAGCGTTGTGGCATATTCTTATTGTTGTCGTTAATTAGGTTGTTGTATTCGAGAGAATTGAAAGTGGTGATATTTTTAGGGGTTTCAGTGGGTTTGTGCCATTTTTCCCCGGGATTGTAGATAGAGTTATTAACAGATATCATATAGGTCAGGGGTCTTAAATCGAAGTACTGTATCTGTGTATGTCATGTGGTGCATGAGGATTACTCTCACGATGGATTCATTCCTGACATCTATCTCGTATACTCTCTATGCAAAGTAGGATGCTTTCGTATATTGAATTGAGCCTAATTAGGAATATTTGTTCTAGACTCGATTATATTCTACTCAATGATACCCCTTTGTAGCCTTACCAACGTCTCAGCACAATTGAATTCTGTAAGGCTGACGTAGCTTCTCGATTTCTTGGGTATGTTGTTTGACTTAATTCGCTAGTATTTATATGTTTGTCTTAATATCTGCTCATTTTGGCCGCGAAACGACCAACAAATAACATGACCGGCTCTTATTTCGGTTTGAAATGAAAGGTCGCGATGTTCATGCAGTGGCGTCACCCTCCATTCAGTCGGCGCCTATGGGCACTGCGGGGGCCAAATACGAGATGATCGCCTAGCCAAATTACCTGGGTACCAATATGAAATCACCACTGAAAAGATCCATGCAACGTCGTATTTGCCTTAGAGAGCACCACGTTTTAAGACATCAAACACAGCCCACTTTGTTCGCGAGTTTGTTGGATGGGTAGCCTTGATATGATAGACAGCCAGGGTATAGATTAAGCTACTTGGGAAATTGATATAAGGTTGATGATGTCGCCGTGTGGATGGATGTAGTTAGGACTGGGAACAAGACATCGTGATATCGCTCGCTATTCACTCCCACCCATCTCCAACTTAGTATCGCACACTCGCTCGACCAAAATCAAAAGTTCGACCAAGAGATTTTATTTACCAAATTGATAATTTTTATTATAATTCGACAACATGAAGTCTAACACTCTCCTCGCCACCCTCTTCGCGGCATCTGCTTCGGCCGCCGTCATGAAGCCAAGACAAGCCAACTCCTTCAGTGTGTCCAATTTTACGGCTTCGTGTATTCCTCACAGTCTATTCTGCACGTACGTAGTCACCATGGCCTACTTCTACCTAACTCAACCTAGCTTTCTTAGACTAACACGAGAATAAATAGCTATGAGTTTGCCGTAATCACTGACCCGACATCCGCCTCTCCATCTGGCAACTCGTCTCCCGCCAAGTGCAGCCTGATGCTTCAGGGACCTGACTACCTACCCCCTGTCAACCTCACGGGATGCGACGGGGGCGCGTACTCTTGGGCCGTCACCCTCCCCCAGGCAGGAGGGCTTGAGCTTAGCATCACGACGGCGAAGGACTCGCACACGAACTACACGGGTATATATGACATACCTGCTGACCAACTTGTGGCAGAGCAGCACGGCGCTGTCATCGATCAGCGATACACCGGCCCACCTGAGTTTGCAGTGCCCATTGCACTTGCGAACTCATAAATAACGACGTATCAGATGTAGTGAAATGTAATCCTTTTACTGCGATGAGATGAATGTTTTGGGTTACTGTTTCTAGGTAGATTTAAGAGGGAGCAATCAGGAAACACTTGCGAAGAGAAAATACCCAAGAAAATAAAAATTTCAGACCGGGCTAGCGATAAAAGCTGGGATAAATATCTTATGAATACATAGAAGATACTTAGGTACCTTACTATATATGATAATGTATGCTATGCTATATGAGAAATGATATCCAAGCAGGAACAATAGTTGCACCAAATTCTCACGTTGTAGTCTTTGACGTGCATGAACTGTTATTGTAGATCTTTAGGGACCACAGTCTCGGGTGCTAATTGGTACTCTCCAGCTGTTTGCAACTGGCAATAGCCTGCCGATGATCAGAAATGTCCCGGGCTTCATGTCATCATTGATCTCGTAGATCAAGATGGCTACTCAATTAGAATAAGCCGATTCGCATACCAAAAAACTAGGTAAAATCGAGCTTACTATAGCTCTATTAATCAATGATACACTTTCCAATAACTTTTAAGACTGAAAGAGGTCAAATTGATAGGTTAGCACCCGCGTTGTGTCCGCGTCTCGGGTCATGACGTATATCAGCTCCAAATGCCTTGACCTAAGGTACAATTCCAACGTCATACACTGTCAAGAATGCCTAGATGTAATAACCATCAAACCTCTCTATTTGGCTTCGATGGGGCGGGGTATTGGTCATATTCGAATCGATCCTGGTCGATTTAGCTGTGTGATGATGCTCTGATGTCGTTGCCGCGATATTTATGGCTTGTGACTCTTATTATAAGTCTGCAGCCTACCTAGACTCGGTTGAATAGAACGCCATAACAAATTGGAGAGTTAGAACATCACGAAACAGATAACCAGGTGAACGTTGAATATCATGGCAACATCACAAGCAGCGTATACGGCCGAGAAGGTCATTGGACACGATGACAGCTCTATCACCAAGCAAGACATCAGCAGCTATCGTGGAGAAACTGGAAAGGAGGAGACGATGAAGGCACTGTGTTGGATGGGCAAGAACAGTGTTCAGGTCTGTGACGTCCCGAGACCCAAGATTATTGAGCCGAACGACGTGATCCTCAAAGTCACTGGTAGCACCGTCTGCGGTAGTGACCTTCACCTATACCATGGTATGTTCCAGCTACTGTCTGGCACATCTATATCTCGGGAGACACGTGTCGGCTGACAGGATATCTCCGTAGGCACCGTAATCCAGCTCAACAAAGGCGACATCCTAGGCCACGAATTCTGCGGAATTGTTGACGAGGTCGGATCGGCAGTGAAGAAAGTCAAGAAAGGAAAGCGATACGTGGCGTCCTTCCAGATTGCATGTGGTGACTGCTTCTTCTGCAAGCAAAGGTTGTCATCACAATGCGAGAAGACAAACGCCAATACTACTCAGCACGCCATGTACGGCGGCCAAACTGCTGGTATGTTTGGCTACTCGCACTTCACGGGCGGCTTCGCTGGTGGCCAGGCCGAATACGTCCGTGTACCACTGGGTGACGTGAATCTTCTTGAGATCCCCAACGGCGTACCTGACGAGAAGGCGCTGTACCTTAGCGATGTACTCGCCACGAGCTATAACGCCGTTCATGATACTGCCGTGTACCCGGGTGACCAGGTTGCGATTTTCGGCGCTGGTCCTATTGGACAGATGGCTGGCACTTTTGCCGTCAAGGCAGGGGCTTCAAAGATTATTTTTGTCGACACTGAGCCCCGTCTTACTTTCATCAAGAACCATTGGCCTTCGGATCATGCTGATAAGCTGGAGCTGGTCGACTACAAGAAGCTATCGTTTGGTGTGACGAACAAGCCCACCGTAGTATCGAAGCTGAAGGAGTTATGTGGTGGAAGGGGTCCTGATGCCGCAATCGAGGTAGGTCATGATTGATATTGTTCAGCTCATTGGCCTTAGCTATAAATACTGATGCGATGCCATATGTAGTGCGCCGCAGGAGAGTACCCCAAGGGTTGGATGCACTGGCTTGAGATGACGTTAGGCGCGGAGACCGACACCAGCGAGATTGTCAACGAGATGATTGAAGGCGTCCGAAGCTTTGGCCGATGTGGTATTACCGGTGTATACGTGGGTTATGTGAGTCCTTTCGTCCTTTGGTTCTTTCTCTCCCTTCTAAAGATACCGTTATGCTAATAAGTTTAGACCAACCATTTCAACATCGGATCGCTTATGGAACGAGGCATCCGGCTCATCGGCAATGGCCAGGCTCCTGTTCACAAGTACTGGGAGGAATTATTAAAGATGATCCAAAGTGGCGAGCTTGACCCCCTACAGATGGTATCTCACCGTGTCCGTGTAGAGGATCTGGACAAGGTTTACGTTAAATTCGACAAGCGCGAGGACAACATGCAAAAGGTGTTTGTTGAGACCAAGTTTTCGTTACCGGCATGTGAGGGTTCTCCGAAGTTGACGAGATATTGAAGTGCCTAATATAAGGCGGCATTGAGGTCTGGTGTTGATGAAAAGTTTAGACTGCTGGGATCCAATGAGTGTATGTATAAGTACGGATGAGTCCCTTGATGGTCTCTAATAGACCTTGATGACCTTTGATGCAATACACATGTATATTCTTTTCTAGATGACGATTGACCTTGGCTTCATGTAATAGTTGCACGTGGCTGAATAGGGAGTTCGGAATCTCTTATATCATTAATGTCCATTAACCTCCCGTGTTCTTGGTGTACCATCTCCCCACCAGCCACATCGGATTCCGGTATTTCAGAATTGTCCGGCCAATCATTACAGATCCGGACATAAGGACTCAGTACTTATGTACATAGGTACCCGGTAGTACATGTAGGTATAGTCGTACCTCTACAATGGGAACATGCCATCCACATTTTTAATTAGATTGTTACACGCAAACAATCGCTAGCCCGATTTATAACTTATCGGACGTATCAATGGATGGGTAGGGCTTATGATCGGGGGAAAGCACCTGTCAACTTGCCCCTCAGGAACCCCTCCATGCTATGCCATTTCAACATGACCATTCCTTTTTAAGAAAAACCCGCGAGCTCTTTGTGAAACCATACCCCTCTTGGATAAACTCACGAGCTGGATTAACGGCAGCTTCTGCTCTCAACAGCCCAACTACCTAATGATAACAACTTACTGTGATTGCGGATTTTAGACAATTGTCCTTAGGTTATCTCCCGTTACACAAACAGCCTCGCTACATGACGCGTGTGTGTGTGTGTCGGTGGTTTCACGATGCCTAATTCATTCAGACCCTATGCTATTCCTCATGAGAGTGGGATGAACCACAAAGGGAGGTCTAAGACATATAAATGAACGACCTCGCCCACTGTCTCTCCATCGCCAGTTCTTTCAGTCTCAATCTCAATCGCAATCTCATATTATTTAGCGTGTCCTTGAACTTGAGAAATATCTGCCGTTTCTTCTCTATCCAACTCATTCTACCCAACGTAAGATCCACGTTCTAACCGATACCTCAACCATGGCAAAAGTTCCACCCTCTCTCCAGAAGAGCCTCGACGGCACCAAGGTCGACTATGTTAGAGTTGGCTCGTCAGGACTCCGCGTGTCTACGCCAATCCTAGGCGCCATGTCCCTTGGCTCTTCAAAATGGCTACCGTGGGTATTAGATGAGGAACAGTCTCTCGAAATACTCAAGGCCGCCTATGACAGAGGCATAAATACTTGGGATACGGCCAATTCATATTCCAACGGTCTTAGCGAAGAGGTCATCGGCAAAGCTCTTCAAAAGTACTCAATCCCACGCGAGAAGGTTGTGATCTTGACTAAATGCTTCCTGTACGTCGGGGAGGAGACTAGCATCTTCACCCCTCCGTTTGGGCCATTGCTCGAGAAAACCAAGGACTATGTTAACCGAGGAGGTAAGTAACTTATTCCCTTGACCTCAAGTATTTCCCCGGCCTTTCGAGGAGGCCCGGGGTAATTCCAGGTCTAGTCTCACAATGGGAATATTAGGACTTTCCCGCGTGAACATCTTCAACACCGTAGACGCTTCGCTCGCCCGTCTCGGTACGAGTTATATCGACCTACTCCAAATCCACCGCTTCGATCCAAACACGCCCATCGAAGAGACCATGAGGGCTTTGAACGATGTAGTGCAGTCCGGCAAAGTGCGTTACATCGGTGCCAGCTCGATGTGGGCTACACAGTTTGCGCGAATGCAGGCCGTCGCCGAGCGGAACGGTTGGGCCAAGTTCATTAGCATGCAAAACTATTACCACCTGTGCTACCGCGAGGAGGAACGCGAGATGGTCCGCTTCTGCAACGATACGGGAGTCGGAATCCTGCCGTACTCGGCTAACTTTGGTGGCAAGCTTGCAAGACCCTTGGGACAACACGATTCGACCCGCGCTAAGACGCCGAGTCCCGTGGGAGGAGCCCTCGCATCGGACGAGGAGGAGATCATCCGTCGTGTGGAAAAGCTGGCTTCCGAGAAAGGCTGGAAGATGAGTCAGGTCAACCTGGCGTGGCATCGAAGCAGAGGCAACATACCGATCGTTGGATTTAATTCGATTGCTAGAATTGACGAGGCTTGCGATGCGCGCGGGAAGACACTAACGGCCGAGGAGGCTAAATTCCTGGAGGAGCCGTACGTGCCTAAGGCCGTTGTGGGAATTTGATTGAGCTTCTGCACCTTACGCAAAATGGAATACCGGTTCCAAGCAATGGAGAGGTGATATTCCTCTTGTATCTAAAACTTGAACTCTGCTTGGTCGGCGACGGACTCGAGAGCCGAATCTCCTAGGGTATTAGCAACGGATTTTAGCTTGATCTTCAAATACTGTTTCTGAGGTTCTGGTACGGCTTCGGTGCTGACGGCCAATGCTAAAGGCCATGCCAGTAGTGTCGCTAGCTTAGGCAGAATCTCGTAGTTAGTATGAATAACGTTGCTACCGATCTTGATCATTCTCTTTGGAGAGGGGGAATCCTGTGCGATGATATGTGAAGCGATAAAGAATGGGATACTACGGCATAAGTCCGTTGCTAGGGAAGCTATCTTCTCTTGGCATATATCCTGTTCCGCCTGGGTGGATATGACTTGGGAAGAACACTGAGCCATAACGGAAAGCGCTCGCCTTCGAATGCTATTAACGATTATGTGGACGGCACGGTATCGATTCCAAATGGCACCATGACCATGACTAGGGTAAGTATGAATCAACTCGTCAAACGGTGAGTTTGCCGTGGAGTCTAGCCGTGTGGAGAACCGCCAGTCCTCTGGAAGGTCTCGAGCCCATGATTCTAAGGCAGCATCTAAATCTTGGGCTTCAGCTGCGATTTGGCCTGGGAGTGGTTGAGATGAGAACCTCGCACTCTTCGGCAGGAATAGATACAAGGATCTTTGGCGGAGAGAAGCTACGTGGATCATGATCGAGTCGAGCTCTAACATGGGACCTTTCTCGCCGAATTGAGCCCCATCCTCGAGCCATGGAGCTTCGGGTATGCCTCGGAGGATACACGTCCGGATCTGATTCTAGTCAGCGGCATCCTTCCATATATCATAATGTATACCTAGGTATTCTGAGACTGACCAACTGCCGCCGCGCAGCTCTTTCGAGGACAAGGTTGGGTGTCCATCCGTGTTCTTGTCGTAGCTTCAAGAGACCAGCGGCACCTTCGTGATGACAGACCTTTTCCCAGAACCGAGATCCTATTATATCGGGATCTGAAGACGAGCCCTGGTTCCGAATATGATGTCTTTCATCCCCATACATGATATTCTTCAGTAAACGACGTTAGCATACACGTAGGTAAAAGATTTAGATAATTCTTAGGTAACTGTATATATACCTCGTATAGAGCCATGAGCATGGTTGTAATGAGAAGTTCGTCTATGTTATTCTGAGTTAACTCGTGAAACTCACGTCGCATTTTTATGATGCTCTGGGAGAATAGCATCTCGGCATCTTGAATCAGCTCATCCGCTTTCCTCGCGTGACCGTGGACGGCATGAGAAACGGCCGATACGGCTAGGCGAAGGCTGGAATCGGGCCGCGCTTTATCTCGGTAAGCTACTACGTAGTGACTATACTCGCGCGCGAATTCGGGTATCTCGTCATCACTAAACACGTAATTCTCAAGCCAGAAACGAAACGCCTCATCTTCCGTCGGAGGAGATAATAAGGTTGGAGAATCTAAGACTAGATCCGAGGTTAAAGAGATTGCTGCTACTTCTGCTGGTTCTAAATCACGCTCTCTTGGCTTCCAAGGACGTCGGGGTTTGCCTTGAGCAAAGGCATTTTCACTCTTGAACAGTAAGCCAGATTCCTCATTCTGGTCCCAGATGCATCCTCGACTTGCTTTCTGACATCGGCCGCAGGTTGGATGAACCGAATCACACTATTGTTGTTTTTCTTTTAGCTCCTTAAATGTCCCTCAATATACCTATTTTAGTGACTCTCACCTTGATGCGTCGCTGTTTGCAAGTAATACAGCCGCGGCTAGGAAAGACCATTCTTACTGTTTCTAAAAGTAGCGTGAACAGCAGTTTACTGGAAGCTTAGCTCTTGTACATTGCTATACTGTGTGTATGTTCGAGGTTCTTTTTGAACATGGGGTATACAATTCGAGTATAGTTTGTCTGGGGCAATTCGCTAGGCTGGGAGGAAGTACATAGTGGACGTAATGGACGTAATGGAGATTACTTGAAGCCTGAACCGTTATCTCCGACTGCGACTCCACCTGTAACTCTTGTACCTACCGTGGTGTAGGAATTTAGCGAGATAATACAAAGCTTCGGGATGATTAGAAGGCGGCATTTTCAGGGATACTAGCAGCTCACTGATTGGTCAATGGTAGAATTGAACAGTGAACCTAAGAGACAGCCGCCCATTGTCTCGTTGATTACCTTAGTAACCATGAATCATGACTTTATGGTGACCCGTACTGTGATGTGTGTGTCACATCGGATTCTGAGAGAATGGACTTGTCGCCGCCTGCCGTCTTGCACTGTCATCCTCATTGGCTTCATTATGTCAGCTGTAGTCTACTTTGTACTGGGCAAACATCAACTTGTAACGGCAGGTAACGATTGTGTCAGGTCACAGGAACGTTTCGCGTCCAATCTTCTCTGTACACTGGATATATAAACAACATTCTGTGTGCCATGCAGGTAGGTAGGTAGGTAGGTAGGTAGGTAGGTAGGTAGATACCTATCTAGGTAAGTTACCTATCGTATTGATGTCGGGGTATCCTTCCACAGTACATACATGTAATTTACCAACTGCCTGCTTCTCTACCGAAGTCTATACATGGAGGTGAAGAATCTACATAGTAGGTTAGAAGCTTTAACAAACTGTTACCGACCAAGAGCAAATGCCATTGTTCATTCATTTGGATATAAGGCGATTGGTCATAGCAGTCAATTGTTCGCGTTATTTCTAAAGATTGTCTTTCCTTCTCACTTCCTCCCCCCCATTCTCGTTATCCGTTATTCTCGCCTATAAGTCTTCAAAGTGACTTTCACAAGATACCTAGGTACGTGGGTATTCAAACATCGAGTATCTGATCTGATCTGATTGTTGATTGGCCAATATTGACTTATCCCTAAAATAGATAATTAAGCTTAAAGCCGCTACCATATATGTAGGATGGTGTGTACTAAAGTGTTAAGAATTGTTATATTTTTTAAGAATGAAGAAAATGGTAGCTTAAAACTAATTAAAAAAATATTTATATATCTTTATTAATATATGTGAATTTAATAAAAGTTATAATTATAATAATATCTTTAATAAAAAATAACGATATTTTTATCGCTAAAATATATAAATATTTTAGTGATAAAATATAAATATATAAAAATTATAATTTTTTAATATTTATATTTTATATTATATTTTTTTAATAATTAATTAATATTATTTTTTAATTAATGTTTTATATATTATTTAATATATTTATTTTTTAATTTAATATATTTTATAAGATATTATTTTCTTATAATATTAACTTTAATAATTTGTTATTTATAAAATTTTAAGTTAATATTTTTAATAAGAAATAAAAAATAATTAAATATATTTATTAAAGGTATAAGTTTAAAATGATTAATAAAAATAACGTTATGGATTTATTAATAAGTAGGGAAATTTAAGCGATATGTTAATTGGTTAATATATTTAATAATGTTAAAAGGTTTAATATATTATTATTTTAATTTTTTCTTAAAAATAGTAGCGGTGGGAATATTATAGCCTTTGTATAAATGTAAAAAAACTTGTTATTTTTTTCGAAAAAATATTAATTAATGTTGTTAATTATAATATTTTTTTAATGTTATTAATGTTAAGGTAATAATATTATAAATGTTAAGGCTATTTAATGGTAGTGCTTATTATTTAGCTTTAAATATATATAAAATAAAGTTTAACGTAAAGTTATAAAAAGTTTTTAATGGACTTGTTATTATTATAAATAAGCGTATAAAGTTAATTTTATATTAAAGTTTAAATAAACATTTAGTTTATTATGTTTTATTGTTAAAAGCGTGAAAATAATATTGCAATGTAAATTTAATGTAAAGGATATATTACTTGGTTTATTTATTAGTTTAAGGATAATATATAATAGCATAAAAAAGTTTAATGCTTTAAAGTTTTTAAAATCTTTTTTAAAAGGCGAAAAGAAATTTTGGATTTTTATTAAATATTAAAATTTTAAAAGGTTTTTAGCTTATAATTAAAAGGATATAAAAAAAGGCTTTTACTTATTATTTGTTAATTTAATTATGTTAATTAGTAAAGAAGTTAATAACTTTAATTAATTTTTTAATATAAATATTAAAGGCGTTATAATTTATTAAGGTTTTAAAAAGGTTAAAAGCGATGTTAATAATAATAGTATAAAAAGGATAAAAGGGGCTAATAATAAGTTAAAGTAATTTATATAAATGATAATTATGTTAATGTATAATAATGTATTAAAGGTATAAGTGTAAATATTTGTTAAATTCTTTTCTATTAATGATAAATTAAATTAAATAATTGTAAAAATAATTAAAATTAAAATGGCTAAGGTTATATAAAAGTTTAAAGATTTTAAGAAAATAAATGTGGGAAATGTAAAGTTTATTTAAAGTTTTGGATTTTTTTTAAAAAAAACTGTTACGCAAATAATATAAAAGGTTAAAAATATTTTAAGGATTTAAATAATTATTTGTTTTAATAATATTAAAGGTTATTTTTTACTTAAGGTTTTTAAAATATCTTACTTATATTTTAGCTTTAAATTAAAGATTAATTTAAATTAGGGAAATATTTTTTATAAAAGGTTAAAAATTAAAGTGGTTATTAAAAGGTTAAGTAGTTAGGCGAATTGCCGGTAAAGCTAGCTTAAATAATGCTTATAAATCGTTATTTATAAGGGTAAAAAGCATTTATTATTTATTAGTATTATTAGGGAAAATATTAAAATCGCTTAAAACATTATTAAAAGTATTTATTATTAACGTATGTAATTGTAAAAAAGCATTAGAAATAATATGTAATTTATTTGGTTTATAAAACATAGTAAATTTAAAGTAAAATATATACTTTATAGCTTAAATAAAATAAAGGTTTTTATTACTTAAAGCGATAAAATTAACAATGTTTAAGTATTTTATCATTTCGAAAATAACTTAATAATTAATGAAAATATATATTTGTTTAATAATAATAAGCTAGTGTTTACACTTATATAAAGTTTAAATAAAATTTAAAATTTTTATTTTTATAAGTTAATATTATTTTTTAATTATTATTAAGACTTATAATAAAAAAGCGATTAGCTTAATTATTATTTAAAAAAGGTAAATAAAAATTTTATTATCTTTTATTATTTTTAAAATAATATTATTTTTAATATAATATATAATAATATTAATATTAAATTTAAAAATATTAAAGTTAATAAAAAGTATATAATTATAGTTAAAATAATATATTATTATATATTTAATTAATAAGTTTTTAATGTTTATAAAAGAGGTTTTTTTTAACTTTGTTAATGTTTTAATAATAATATTAAATATTTAACGTTTACGTTTTTATTTTAACTTTTTTTAACAAGAATTTACTTTTAATAATATAAGTTTATAATATTTTAAAGGTTTAACGATTTATATATATTAAGGTATATTATTACACATATAATTAATAAGGCTAATAAAATATTTAAAATTTTTTAATAATGTTAAAAATTTAATTTTTTTAATAACGGTGAAGCATTTTTTTATTATAAATAAATTAAAGGAATTAATAAGTCTTTTAAAAATAATAGTATTAAGAAATTTAATAAAGGATTTAAAAATATTTATAAAAATATTTTTCTTTTTTAATATAATAAAAACTTAAGTAAGATTTTATATATAACTTTTAAAAGTAACAAAGATAATATAAAAATTATTATAATAGGTATTAATAAACTTAATTAATTTAAAAATAATGTTTATTTAATATTAAATATAAATGTTATTATTTTTATAACTTATAATAAAATAATTAAAAATAAATTATTTATAAATAATGATAATAATTAAAGCCTAATGTATAAATAAATATATATGTTATTAATAATAAAATAATATAGCATTAAAAATAATAATAAAAAACATATTATTAATTTTTACTAACATTTGCTTTTATAACTTTATTAAATATATATTATTTATATTTATTATATTAAATAATTTTATATTAACAATTATTTAACCTTTACATATAAGTTTAAACTTTTTAAATAAATTTAATTTAAAATTAAGGTTAAGGATTATTTACTAAACAATAAAAATAAATATAAAGTATAGGATTAAGCTTTTAATGTGATATAAATAATCCTTACTTTTTAATTTTTTAATAGTTTTATTAATAATTTTTTAATTTTTAATATTAATAAGGTAGTGATAATATTTCTTTAAAATTAGCTTTTTTTAACTTGGTTTAAAGTAAAATTTTACTAATTAATTTTTAAATATATTAATAAAGTTTTTATTTTTAAAAATATTAGTATATTTAATGATTAAAAAGTAAATTTGTTGAAAAATCTTAAGGTTTTAAGGATTATTATAAATAATTATATTATTAAGGTGTTTGTTAAATTTTAGTGTATACAATATAATAAAATTTGTTAATGTTTCGAATAAATGTTTTTTAAATTTTTTTGGATAAGGTTTATAAAGTGTAAACTTAATTACTTTATTATTGTTAATATAATATTTATAAATACTTTAATTTATTAAAATAAAATAATTTATTAATATATTTTTAAAAAGGAAAATAAGGGATAAAATATTATTTTATATAATAATTTATTTTATTTGGTTATTTGTTAATAAGGTAAAATAAGAAATATTATTATTTATAAATTTAAATATTAAATTTTAATTAAAATAGGTAATATAAATGATATTTAAAAAATATTAAAAATGGGGGGTAATTATTATATTGTAAGTAATGTTAATATAAGCTTATTTTTATAAATAATAATTTGGTATTATTATAATAAAAATTATAATTTTATATAATTAAATAATGGTAATTTTTTATAATATAAAAATATTAATATATTTAATATTAAAAATATTTATATTTAAAAATATATAAGTAGTAAAACTTAAAATTAAGGTTACTTTATATAAAAATGTAGCAACAATAAAATATTTATTATATAATTTTTTAAAATAAAAATAAATAATAACATATTTAATTATAATAATTTAATTCTTTAAAATTTTGTAAATAATTATAAAAATTAATTATTTATATATTTTTATTATTAAATAATATTTAAAGATTTAATTTTTATTAATTAACATTTAAATATAATTAATATTTTCATATATATTTTCTTTATATTTAAAATTTAAAAAAGTTATAATAAAAAACTTTAAATATATTTTAAATTTATACATAAATCTTATATTAATATTAGGTTTAAAGTTAATATTAAAGCTAATAATAAGGTAGTTTAATTTTAACATTAAAAAATATTTAAATAAATTTACAAAATTAATGTGTGAAATTAGTTATTTATTTAAAACTATTAGTATATATATACGGTTATTAACATAATATATTTTAACATAAATAAGATTTATTTTAAATATAATATTTAAATATTTAACATTAATATTTATAATAGTTATAAATAAATCATTATTATAACTATAAAATTAATACATAAAAAACATTATTAACATTAAAAAATCATTAACTATTATTATTAAGGAAATATAATTACAACAAATATATATAAATAAATAATTACGGCTTAAAAAGTATTAATTATAAAATTAATAAATAAAGTAACAATAATATAAAAACATAAATACAAAATTAATAACTTTATTATTAAAGTTTAACTTTACAACATTATTAATTTAAAATAATTTAAAATTTTTAAAGATATAAATATTTTTAATTAAATTATTATAATTAATAAAATCTTTTAGTTAAAAATTTAAAAATTTTTATTTTTAAAATTAAAGTTTTTAATTATTATTAATACTTATAAAATAAGCTTTAATATAATTTTTATTATTATTTTAACTATTATATTAAAAAAATTAACTTAAAGTTTAAAACTAATTATTATTATAATTATATTTATTATTATATAATATTGTTAATTAATTTTAAATATTTAACTACATATTTTATTAATTATTATATGGTTAACAATTTTATTAATAAAATTACAAATTTATTAATTAATATAAGCGATTATATAGTTAATATTATTAATATTATTAATATTATTAATTATTATTACAATTAATATAATTATTATAATTATTATAACATTATTAATTAAATAAATAATTAACATAATTTTAAAATTAAAGTTATAATTTAAAAAATAAGTTATTAAACTTATTATTATAAACAAGTTAATTTATAATAATTAATAAGTAGGTAAATAATATTAAAGTTTTAACTTATAAAATATTTTTACGATTATTAAATTATTTTATAAATGTTTATAATATAATAATTATATTAAATTTTTTTAATTAGGTTTAAATTTTTTAATTAAAAGCTTTAAACATATATTTAAATTAATTTTATAAAGGAAAACTTAGTAATTTAATGTTATAAATAATGTTATTAATAAAAGATATAAATGATAATTATTTTTAATATTAATAATAATAAAATACTTAAAATGTAAGTTTTAAAAAACTTCGCTTAACATTTTTTTAAATTATTAAATTAATCTTTTATAAATATATTAAATAATATTTATTTATAAAGCATTTTAATTATTTTAAATAAGCTTAAAAAGTTATTATTAAGTGATATATTAAAAATAAATAATTTAAATTATTTTAATAAAATTATTATTATAAGTTATAACAATTTTTTTAAAATAATTAATAAAGGTAAAAATATTTATATAAATTATATATTTATTAAAAGAAATAATATTAGCTTACTTAAGGTTTTTTTTATAAGGGTTAAAAAATTTAATTATTTTTAATATTAATAATATTTTTTATGTTATAATTAAAAAAACAAAATTAAACATAATGTGAGCTTAAATAAAAACTTAAGCGATAATGTTAATAATGGTTTAAAATATTAAAACAATATTGTTAAGATTTAAAGGAATTAAAGGATTTAAGGGGTTATTATTAAAAGGGTTTTAAGGATTACTATTGCCGGCATTACTGCTTAAAGTGATAACATTGCTTGCCATTATTGTTAATAAAATATGAGATAATGGTTTAAAGTAAATAACATAATAAGTGCTAACATAGCTAATTTTTATTAATGGAAATAATAATAAGTCGGTTTAAAAAATAAAATTAAAGGGTTTAATTATATTAGTTAATAATGTTTTTAAAAAGTTAATATAAAACTTTATAAGTAAATATATAAAATTAAACTTAAAAATATTAATAAATAAATAAAGAAAAGAATTAAAAATAAAAAAGGGTTTAATATTTTTAAAATTTAATTTTAAAAAATTAAGTTTTAATGTTAAAAATAAATGATAATTAATTAATAAAGGATTATTAAAATAAAAAATATAAAAATATTATATAATAAAAAGTTATATATTAAAAAATTAAGTAACTTTTTAAAAAGTTTTAAAGTTACTATTATTACAGTAATAAATAATTAATAAATTTATAAATTATAAATATTTAAGTTAAAATGTTAATGGGTTAAATTAATAAGTGTAAAAAGGTATAAAAATAAATAAATTAAAAATAAAAAAAAGGGATAAAAGATTTTTATTTAAATTTTTAAAGGTAATAAATAAATATAATTAAATATATTTAATATGTCATTATTTTAAAAAGGTTTTTTTAAACTTTATTTTCAATTTTATTTATTTAATAAAATATTTAATAATGTTAAAATGGTTTAATAAGGCTTTTAAACTAGTAAAAATAGTTTTAGTAAAGGTAAAATCATATGGTTTAATATTTACTATATTATAATAAAAAGTTTTAAAAAATTAAATTAATTAATGAGTTAAAAATTATATATTGATTATTAATAATATAAATATATGTAAAATGTATTAATAAAAAATATAAATCATTAAAATAATAAATTAAAAATGTTAATATTAAAAAACTATAAGGCTAATTATAAATGTAAAGCTATAAAATTAAAAAATAAAAAGCTTATTTTAAATTAATATAGAAAAAATCGTTAATTATTTATATAATTAATAAATAATAGCCTAATTATTTATATAATTATTAAGGGAATAATGGGTAAAAATAAATGATTTATTGGTTAAATATTAAGAAAAAAAAATAATTTCTCAAAAACGAATTAAAAATAAACTTATAAATTAAAAAAGGAGTAAAGCTATTAATGTAAAATGGTATATATTAAAGTGTTAAGAATTATTATATTTTCTAAAAATGGAGAAGATAATAGCCTAGAGTTGGCCAAAGGAATATTTATGTGTTTTCACTAATATATGTAGGTTTAGTGGGGGTTATAACCATGACAATATACCACGTTTCCCGGGTGCTTCTAACGCGTCGGGTGCGTGCAGAAGCGGACAAATAAACTTTGCGTCGTCTCTATCATCATTCGCATTCGGATACTTGCCGGTGTACAAGTGAGACGTCACTTTGTGATTCCAGGCACAAGCTGTCTCTCCAGGTCACATTGTCCACCATCTCGTCTTATGGCGATGAATGGTTTAAATAAGGCCCAGGTTCCGTATACTTGCCTATTCGAGAACATCAATTTCGATATAATTGCGTAATTGTATTGCGGCTTGGACACAACAGCTCAATATCTTACCTCGCCACTTTCTCCCAAGGCTTACTCATCCTCATCTGTCCTTTACTCGCGGGGACAATAAAGTGACGAGCCTCACTTTGATCCCCTCCGAGTCCACGAAGTAAGGAAACACAACTATACATCTCTGGAACATCATGTCTGGAGGAAGCGACAGTACAGGGGTGCGAGGAAAGAAGGTCCTCGGAGGATTTAAGAATGAAGATGCCGATTTCGAGAGTACGGTACATGGCATGCTAGATGCTGATTATGAAGATTGGCCAAACGAGGCCGGTGTAAGTATTGACTCCTACCTACTTTTTGAGCTGTACTCATCAACTAACATGGACGGATAGTTCGAGGGTCTGGATGAGATACGTGGCCCTGTCGAGCTTGCTGTGAAAGGTTCGATTCCGGCTTGGGCTGCTGGTACGTTGTACCGTACTGGTCCTGGACAGTACACTATCAAAGATACCCCCAACGGCACATTTCGTACCACTCACTGGTTCGACGGATTTGGCCATTCGCACAAGTTCAACATCATCGTGGAATCGGAAAATGCCGACGCCCGTCCCACCGTGAAGGTCGAGTATTCGTCTCGTCGCCAGACTCAAGCACTGTACGATGCTGTAAAGAAAAGTGGTCGTAGACCCGATGTTGCTTTCGGGCAGAGAATGGACCCATGCATCGGCCTATTTGGAAAGATCATGAGCGTGTGGCGTGGAGCACCATACTGTTCAGGTCCAGAATTCGACAATGTCTGTGTTACGGTGGAGGCCAATGTCCCTGGCTTACCATCTGAGGCCAAGGAAGCAACCCAGTCAGGCCATCGAGGAGGACTCAAGAACCTATGGTTAACCACAGACAATGGAATCATGAAGGAAGTCGATCAGCATACCCTAGAGCCAATAGGGTATGCTAGGCAGAGTACGCTCCATCCTCTCCTAAAAGGGCCGCTCAGCTGTGCTCATGCTCAGAGAGATCCGAAAACAGGTGACTTCTTCAACTACAACCTTGAATTAGGATACCGTGTCACGTACCGCATCTTTCGAACGAGCATCTCGACCGGCAAGACTGACATTCTTGCCACGATATCTGCCGGCGATGTGAAAGCGGCATACATTCATTCCTTTTTCCTCTCACCCTCCTTCGTCATCTTCTGTGTGCCATCGTCGCACCTTGGTCTAAGAGGTGTCAGAGTCCCGTGGGAGGGAAACATGGTTGATGCTATGGAACCATTTGATAGGTCGAAATCATGCAAATGGTTTATCGTTGACCGCTTGAGCGACCGTGGCGTAGTCGCAACGTTTGACAGTCCTGCCGGCTTCTTCTTCCATAGCATCAACTCCTTTGAGGAGCGCGATGAGATAACTGACGATATCAACGTATATTGCGACGTAATCGAGTACCCTACGCTCGATGTAATACGAGCATTTGAGGTAGACGTCATCCTTCAGAATGAGGGCGCCACCAAGAACTTCTGGAGCGACGAAGAGCGTAACCGTAACTCTCATGCGCGTCTAGCTAGATGGAAGTTTAGCGTACCCAACCTGCCCTCCTATATTGGACATCCTTTGACTGTCCGACAAGTGGCAACGCAGGTCTTCGAAATCAAAGCACCACACGCCGGAGAGTTGCCTACTATCAACCCGGCATACGCAACCAAGAAATACCGCTACGTCTACAGTCTAGCGAACCGCGGTTACAGCACCCTCCTTGATTCCATTGTTAAGACAGATCTCGTTACACGTGAGACGTTGTTCTGGGATAACCCCAAAGGACATACCCCTGGTGAAGCTGTCTTTGTGCCCCGTCCGAAATCGCATAGGAAAAGGGGCGAAGTGGAAGGAAGTTTAGACGAGGACGACGGTGCACTCTTGAGCGTTGTTCTCGACGGCATTGGCAAGACGAGTTACCTTTTGTGTCTTGACGCAAAGACTATGAAGGAGCTGGGACGTGCCGAATGCGATTTCGCCATTGCCATCGGTTTCCACGGTCTACATTGGCCCCCGGCATCCCCTGAGACTTCTACATAAGTTGTGATGCGATGCTTTAATCAAGTCGCATTATCGCTACGTCATTAACTACCATGTATGTACATACCTAAGCTTATCGGGGATAAGATAAGGTTTATGCTTCGTTGCTGAGGGCATTTTTGAGTGAGTGATGAATCACGTGTGAATTCCAAAGAGGCATTTCCCGACGAATTCGGGCTCAATTACTAAGTGGTATTCTTCTCATACAAGAGCTACACGTACAATGCATTTCCCCTAATAATAGCCTAACTTGATATCTCTCTCAGTGATTGGATTAGGGCCACATTTTGAATGTGCTTCCCTGTCACGTGACATACACGCCAATGGGGGTGCCAGATGATATGGTGTTAAACCGAATATCGCTGCTGAGCTGCCGACTTAGACTGCGGGTTGATCTGTAGGATGATGGTCGTGGGCATGTGAATGATGCGAGGCTCCATCGCTACCTTCTGGTTTCTCGGTTGGTGAGGCTTCGGTAAGAATACCAGTAGTAGCGGCCGTAGCGTTCTGCCGTTGCGCAAATGTGGTCGTGGGAGTCCACTTGGCGCTCTTCCGTGCGCTGCTGACCTCGCTGTACAGCTCGTCGATCTCTTCGAGAGACCATCCCTTGGTCTCGTAGATGAAGAAGTATACGAAGGAGATACAGAGGAAGCATGCGCCGAACCAGACGAAGAAGATCTTGGACTGCAAGTTCGCATACCCCTCGCCGTAGTTGACTAAGTATGGCGTCGCGTAAGCTATAGCCCAGTTGAGAAGCCACTATCGGTAGAATTGGTTAGTCAAGATCATGTGTCCAACAATAGGGGTTAATGGAAGAATAGTTAAAGAATCATCTTACGTTGGTTGCTGTCGTCATGCTCAGACTCCTGGCTCGCATTTTCAAGGGGAAAATCTCTCCAGTGACAACCCAAGCAAGAGGTCCCCAAGTACTCGCGAAGAAGAAAATGTATATACAGATGAACGCGATACCGGCCTTCTGTGCGGCGACGTTGTAGACGATGATGTTGCCGGCCGAGTCTTGTCCTGTCGTCAAGGTACCTAGCATGGCCACAAGGAATTGACTGACACACATTCCGACTGCACCCCAGAGGAGCAAGGGACGACGACCGAATTTGTCGACCGCCCATAGCCCTGGAAGGGTTGACACGACGTTGATACAGGACGTGATGACTTGAATGACGAAGGCGTCTGTCAAACCAGAGTTCTTGAAATACTGTGTTCCGTAGTAGAAGATAAAATTGATACCTAACAAACAGGGGCATGGTCAGAAAGTGGGTCTTATCCATTACTTTCACTGGGATTTAGGGTAGTCGTTACCTGTTAGCTGCTGTAAAGCTTGTAGGCCCATACCAGTGAGTTGACGTTTGAGCATAGGTCCGCGAAAACAGTCAAGATAGGTAGATTTGCCGATACTCATCTCGTAATCGTGATTTGCTTGAATCTCGCGGAGCTCATTCTGTATCGCAGCTTCCTGGGGATCAAGCCTTCGAAGCTTGCTGAGTGCCTTGGCAGCCTTATCATGTTGACCCCTTTTAATTAAGTATCGGGGGGTTTCTGGCAGCAACAGCATACCGGCGATGAGAATGATCGCCCACGCAAATTGCACCGCAATGGGAATGCGATAGCTTCCACTGTCCTGGCGATCCTGCGTCGAATAGTCGACTACAGCAGCCAAGAGCAGACCGATGGTGATGGCCCATTGGTAAGCGCCTACGATAGCACCTCTTATCCATTTCGGGGCGGTCTCGGATTGATACAGTGGAACTAGGTAGGTAACATATTAATTACGATAGCCGAGTAAAAAGGAAACGGGGTGACACACTGAGGGCTGAGACCAAGCCTACACCAGCTCCGGCGAAGAATCGACCAGCCAAGAACAGAGGTATGGCCGTAGCAGCGGTTTGTAATATAACGCCAAGAATAAACACCCACGACGAGGCAATCAAAGCATACCGTCGACCAATCGTATCGGCAAACAATGGGGATCCTAAGGACCCGAAAAAGGTACCGGCCGATAATATAGATACGATAGCCGAAGACTGGCTTGGGGATATATCTCGGTGACCTTGCGTATTGATATAACCTGTCGAGAATGTTTCCTGGAAGAATCTCATAGCCAGGATACCGCTGATGGTACCCGTATCATAGCTGCGAATTCAAGAGTCAGCGCAACCGGTATGTCAGTAGATCTTACAGTAAGACGTACCCGAATAGAACTCCTCCAAAGGCTACAAACAGGCCAATAACAATAGCCGGCCACGCCTTCCCGGCCTCCTCCTGAGGTTTGTGAAACATTGAGCCACTAAAGCGACCCATTGTGAAGAGTATTGTTCTGCCGGGAGACTTATAGTATCGACGAAGATCACGGTGGAGGGCAGGGTCGGGCAATTGGGTGCGGGTGCTCGAGTTTTATATGTGCGACTCTTGCGTGGGGATGAGACTCAAAAACAAACACGACTTGTCGTACTATGGTAGGCGCGATTGCATGTTATGTAACTAGGCTGATCTCACGAAATGAGATAAATGACGAAGTATGGGTCACCGCTCAGGAAGGCACGAGGCACTGGGGTATGGAAGCCAAAAAGAGGTGCATAAAGGCATAAAGTCTAAACACCCTTGTCCATGGTACTTACCGATTCCAACCTATCAGTCGATAGGGATATTGGATAATGGGATTGGATATGGTAATATTAGATGGAACTCGAAGGAGGGGTTACCTAGGAGAACTGGATTTCATGGAATTCGTCGTCGAAGCCTTTTATCCTATCTAGGTAAGACTTATGCCACAGTGGTACATCACGAGGCTTAGCCAGTCACGGCCGGTCCGATTGTAGCCCAGAAGGTGCAGTTTAAGATGGTTCCAATGATCTTGTAAAACCCCCCGGGGATGGATCTAGTATCTCTCTGTGGAGTAGTAACCGCAAATCTTAACCATCGGGACCGCTTACAGCAAACATCGAATGTCACATAGACGCGTCGTGGTAGGACGAGGCCAACTTTCTATCCAACATGAAGAGTAGAGTCTGTTCGGAAGCTCATCAACGTGGAAACACATGTGGTTGGGGGGTTATTGAATAATGAGTGACGAGTAAGCTGAGCAACGCCGTAACTACGTATAGTACCGAGCTGCGTACGACGCTTTCCTAGCTGTAAGGGTTTCAGAAGCTCTTCAAATAGAAAGGAGTTAATCTCGTCCCGCATATTCGTCCTACGTAGAGGCATGAGGCCCGCATATGGTTTTATTAGTGCTGTCCTGTATTGTTCATATCGTCAGATAACTGCTTTGAAGTCACCAACTCTGAAAATATTCTAAGCTATAAAGGATATACCATACGCGGTAAGTGACTAGGGTCAGCCAGTGAGCTTAGGCGGGATGGATGCGGGAGTATGGATTCACTGCATTAGCGGCTTACCATTGCGCCGTTACAGCTAGAGGAAAAAGTTGAGGTAAAGTTGAGGCCAAGAGGTATATCCATGCAAGTATGGAGGAACCTCCGTACACTCTATACCTATACCATAGTACCTTTCTCATCCCCGTAAGATTGGCCTTGGCCGTTATTACAGGAGGCGCACAAGTGCCGGTCACTAAGAAAATCATCGGCGAATTCTTGCAGCCAAAACTGACTAGCTCGAGTAAGGTGAATGCTGTGCAACATGTGGGAAATAGAACAATAGACCCCGTTGGTCCGTATGTCAAAGCTTCAAGACTAGGTAATTTTCTATCCAAAATCTCGGCTTAGCTCGCATCATCTAACGCCTAATGCAAGGATTCCGGCCGGTGTGAATGCCGTTCGGGTCCTAGACTGCGAGAGCTGAGTATAATACCGCCGAAGGAACGACGATCTCAGAGATGTCATCTTTTAGGAATTTCTAGAAGCTTGGCTGGAGGATCGAAATGATAGGCTGCGAATTGCCACCGCCTAACACATCCTGACCTGCAGTGAACATGTGCATAGTAAGCATCGACAATCAAGGTGCAAAACGAAGAAAGGGGAATTCCTGAAACTGCATTAGGTATAAGACCGTGACGTCAAATATGATGATATGATACGACTCTTGATCAGATGGAATTTGCCGTTGTTGTGGATGAGAAATTGGTACTGATGTGGGCCGAAGGGGATATAGTTTTTCGATGGTCTGGCAACGGATCAAACTGGTGATGACGGCGACTTCGCATTGTCTGGGGCCCCGGGGGGGGGACCTCCATAGGTAGGCAACCAGTCAGGGATCAGAGGAGGCCTGCTCCGGGCAAGGTTCTAGACTGGATAGACTGCAGTTCTGTATGTGGACAAGTCATAAAACTAAGGGGTTGGGGCTGATGAGCGGCTTTCAGAGGCATCGGACCGATGTGTTATGCCTAGCCGCCTGGCTGCTTCGATTCAGGTATCAATTGTGGAATAGTTGGGGCTGTTATTCTGGTTAAGCTCGCCGAATTGGAACAATCGTAAGAGAAGTTGGCTATCTTTTAAAGAGTCTACGCTAATATACAGAATGAGACGAACAAGCTTTGCTTGAGGATAGATGGTTTTGGGTCTGTCTCAATTGGTGCGCTCCAATTCCACTTGGCGGATTGCTTGTCCTAGTCCTAAGTAAATAACATGAGGATGGTAAGATCTAGGTTACATGTAGGTACCTAAGTAGAGATGTACGACGGCGAACTGCGTGAAGTGAAGTCTGGCAATATGAACGAATCCATGGATTAAGCTGGATGTTGGGGAAAAAAAAGAGGTAAAAGCTCCGATGATCGGCGAAAGGATATGAGGTTTGTAGGTACCTGCGTAGAACCTTGGAAGCTGTAAGGTCCCCGAAGTATGTACATATAGGTACATGTATCCACTATCGGCGCATTCTAGCGTATATGTACCTAAGGTTAGTGGTTCTAATGGGCATGGCTAACTAGATTACCATTATGTAGTACTAGGTACCGTACCGTACCCTACCCCCAGACCCCGGATACATGTAAGCAATTGTCAAGCCGGCCCGCAATCATTTCCATGTATCGTTCAACTCGGGCCTACGGCAACCAGTGTGTAATAAACACAACATCCGAGGCGAAGATTGGCCTTTCTACAGATGCCACACCTATCATGGTTGATCAGTTAGTGGCCAAAGAAAAGGGCCGTAACCGAACGCCACACACGGACACTTCTTCAACTACCCCAAAGCAAGGTTCTGCTGTTCGTGGAGCATCCCTGCTTATCGTCCTCCAGATCGCGTCGCGTGCCGTCACTTTCGTTGCCAACCAATTACTCCTCCGCTTCCTCACAGCTCAACTACTCGGTGTCTCGACCCAACTCGAAGTCTACTATTTGTCTGTCTTGTTCTTCGCCCGTGAGAGTTTGCGTGTAGCTATCCAGCGTCAGGAGAGTCCTTCCTCATCTTCGGGAGATGATGATCAATCTAGAACCGCCAATGCGAAGGATAGCCAATCCGTGGTAAATATAGCTCACCTATCCCTAGTTCTAGGCTTAGGAGCTTCAGTAGGGCTAGGCTGGGCGTATCTTCGCTATGTAGATGCTGCTACTGCCGCTACACCGTACCTTGATGTCGCTCTTCGCGTTTACGGGTTAGCAGCTATCGTTGAATTGCTTTCTGAGCCTGCGTTCGTGATTCTTCAATACCGACTACGCTTCGGACCTCGAGCAGCTGCCGAATCCATCGCTACCTTTTTGCGATGCATCGTGACATTCGGGGCAGCCAATTGGGCCTGGAGACAGGGGTTGGAATTTGGCGTATTGCCATTTGCTCTAGGACAGCTGGCTTATGGTCTCGGACTTCTTGCTGTGTATATATGGTACGGGGCTCAATTGGCATCTACCGAGGGGTTTTCTCTATTCCTGAGGAAGAGTACTCCGTTACAGCAAAGGGACGACAAGACAGATGAGACGGAACAAATCCTTGATCCTAATTATGTGTTCGGGTACTTCTACAAGCCTACGCTACAGCTAGCATCCAGTCTGACGGCACAGTCGTTCGTGAAGCACATTCTCACTCAAGGCGACACATTTCTGGTGTCTATCCTTTCTGACCCAAGATCCCAGGGTATCTACGCTCTCGCCAATAATTACGGGAGCTTGCTGGCGCGTTTGGTTTTTCAACCTATCGAGGAGAGCAGCCGAAACTATTTCAGCAAATTGCTATCTTCCGCTAAGGGCTCGCCCGATAAGCAAGCTATTGTCAAGGCACGATCAGATCTTCAGGCCTTGCTGAAGTTCTATGTTCTTCTAAGCATAGTTGTCGTCACGATAGGGCCTTACGCAGCGCCCTTACTAGTTCAAATCATCGCAGGAGCTAAATGGTCTGCTAGCGGTGCCGGAACAGTCTTGGCGCGGTACTGCTTGTATATCCCTCTTCTGGCTGTCAACGGCGTCGCCGAAGCTTTCGTGTCGTCAGTAGCTACGGAATCTGAGGTTCATCGCCAGAGTCTATGGATGGGCGTTTTCAGCTTAGCTTTTGGTATCGCCGGGTTCGTCTCCCTGCAGGTCATGGATCTGGGTGCCGCTGGTCTCGTATATGCCAATAGCATTAACATGTTATGCCGCATCATCTGGAGTGGGGCTTTCATATCGCGGTATTTTAGGACCAATGGGGCCGATTTCAGCTGGAGCAGTGTACTCCCAAATGGCATTGCGCTTTCGACTCTTGCTACTGCAGCTTTCTGGGCTTCTCTGATGAGGGCTGGTATCTCTGTAGGCAACGTCTCGCCGCATGTGTTCAAAGATCTAATCACGGTTGGAACCAGAGCTGTGCCATTTGTGGTTGTCATGTAAGTTCTTGCAACTTCCTCTATCCTTCTTTTCATCGACTACGTGTATTTTAACCTATAAACCAGCGCCTACACTGAACGTAAATACCTGCTAGACTGCTACCGGTCTATTCGCGGCCGTAGTCAAGCGGCAAGGTAATATCTAACCATGGGTATAGCATAGTCTATAGAAAAGTAATTTGCCTCGCCGAAAGCCTTTAGTCATCGAATGTGATCTTGGTGCCCTTCTTCGTCATGTCGACATCTTTGAAGAAAGCGCCATAAGTACCATGTGCCTTCTTCTTAACGGTGGTACCAAATTTCAAGAGATCCTCTGGCACTGGCTGTCCAGCTGCCTTGAGAATATTGATCAGTCTGAATAGAAATGGTCAGTATGAATTTATGCCGTCAAGATATTTGGTGGACTGGTGCTAAACCTACTCTCCAGAATGCGCCTTATCGTGCTCGGTGAAGAGCGTGATGGCTTGTCCGGTTCTGCCTGCTCGTCCTGTACGACCGATACGATGGACGTAGTCTTCGATGGTGAGCGGGAACTGGGAATTGCCTGTTAGCATGTGGCATTATACAGCGAACATAAGTAGTAGTCCAATAAAGAGCCAACTTACAGTGACGTTAATCACCAGCTTTACCTCGGGGATATCTAAACCCCGTGCAGCGACGTCCGTGGCGACGAGTACAGGTGTTTGTCCTTTCTTGAAAGCCTCGAGACTCCGAGTCCTCTGCTCTTGTTTCAAATCACCGTGTATGCCAACAACCTTGATGCCGCGCTGTTGGAGGAACCCTTCGACTCGGGTGGCCTCTTTCTTGTACAAGCAAAAAACTAAGACTCGCTCGTTCTTGGGCTGAGCCTTGAGCAGCTGTAGCAATCGGGTTTCCTTGCCTCGGGGATCTACAACCTCCACACGTTGTTCAATCCTCGTGTTTGCTTGCAGGTCACCACTCTCGTTACCACCTATTTGGATCTTGACTGGTGATACCATAAAGGTGGATGCTAGAGCTTGTACGCTCTGCGGCCATGTAGCCGTGAACATCAATGTCTGACGCTCCTCTTTTTTTGGCGTACAACCAATGATTCGCTTGATATCGTCTTCGAATCCCTTATCAAGCATGCGATCAGCTTCGTCCAGTACTACAAACTTGGTCCCATCAAGTTTAACGGCACCTTCTTCCAGGAAGTCCTTTAGTCGGCCGGGAGTCGCAACAATGATGTCCGCCTTTCGCAGCTGAACTCTCTGGTCATCTTTAGACGCACCACCGTATACGCACACGGTCTTCAAGCCTACGAGGTCACCAAGCTTTGCTAGTTGCTCATTGGTCTGCATTGCCAGCTCTCGAGTAGGAGAAACGACGACAGCACGTATTCTGCCGCTACCCTTGGACTTGGGCATTCCTAGCACAGCAGAGATCAGCGGCAAACCAAAGGCGATGGTCTTTCCCGAACCCGTCTCTGCTACGCCGACGATATCGCGACCTGAAAGCCCGAAAGGCCATGACGCAGCTTGGATAGGTGTTGGAGCCTTGAAGGAAGCGAATGGATTCTTGGCTATGAGGGCTGAGGAGGGCAAGTGACTGAATTCTATGATAGGTCGTAAAGGTTGAGTGGAAAGAGGATCGGTGACGGTGATTTCATGTTTGCTAAGGAAGGCCGCGATATCAGCTTCAGGCACCGCGGATAGAGCGGCTGTCTGTTCGTATGTTTGCGATGCAGTGGAAGTAGTTGAAGAGTTGACAGTTCCATTCGTATCTTGCAGCGCGTGGCCGTTGGCATTACCGTTAGATACGCCATTAGTATCTAGCTCTTCTGCCTTGCGCTTCTTCTTGTCTTTCTTTTCCTTCTTGTCCTTCTTTTCTTTTTTTGACTTGCGATCCGAATCTACTTCGTCACGAGACGGCAATTCGCTGCTCTCTGTACTTGCGTCTTGCTTGTCTGCCTTGTCGTCTTTGGATTCGCTTTCCGGACTTGCTTCATTGCTGGTTTCGACCTTACTCTTGTCGGCTTTCTTCTTTTCTCGCTTCTCCTTCTTCTCCTTCTTCTCCTTTTTCTTGGTCTTCACCTCGCTATCAACTTCCGAAGTGGTTGTCTCTAGAGCTGAGTCTACCGGAGTGGCCAATACCGAGTCGGCATCCTGAAGCTTTTCCTTGCGATCCTTCTTATCCTTCTTGGACTTCTTGGACTTCTTGCGCGGGATAGTCGCGACCTCGCCATCCTCGGCATCTTCGAGACGGTGTTTTGACATGTTTGCGAGTTCTGCGAGGAATTCTAAGGAAAGACTAGAGTTCCTGTAGTGCGTTCGCAGAAATTGACTGTCAACGCCGTTTACTAGGACGAGAGCCGTTGCTACTACTAGAAAAAAAAAAAAAAAAAAAAAAACCCCCGATTCGGGACCCTGAATTCGATAAGATAAGAACGCCCCACTAATGATAGATACTCAGATACTGTGGCTGTGTGGCTAAACTGTATTCTCCTGCAGGTGTGGCGTCAATTGTCTCATTCTCGCGATGCTGCATACGGTGATGACGGCATTGGCTACAGGTTATTTCATCA
The DNA here is from genome assembly GCA_002120305.1 of Hypoxylon sp. CO27-5. Lineage (NCBI taxonomy): Eukaryota > Fungi > Ascomycota > Sordariomycetes > Xylariales > Hypoxylaceae > Hypoxylon > Hypoxylon sp. CO27-5. The sequence continues at coordinate 50,683 of KZ112537.1, read as the reverse complement.
TACATAACGAGATATATAGTTGTTTGCGACAATAATAAATAATACGAACTATGACATGATTTGACAGATACGAGGACAGAGAAATTAAGGCTAAGATTCACTATAGGGACGTTCTCTCACTCAATGATGATTAAAGAGAAAGAAAAGCTAGAGAGATTTTACGATTTTATTCCCTGAAACAGGTTGGGACTATTGTACATCTCCTAACGAGTGCTTTGAGAACTTTGCCTAGCTCAACAGCTCGATTAACGATGAGATGAGAAGTCCATCGCACTCAACTCCAATTATACCTCAATATACCCGGTATGTCGAAACACCTCATGGCAGACTGCCTCAGGACTCAGGACCATCTGTTAGGTCCTTGCTATCCACCCTTGCGCAAGCTGACCGCTTAACTTGCAACTTTTCCCAACCTGATTAGTTTCACCTAGACTCCGTATTCCATGCAAGTAATGAATGGTTTGGTTAGAAAACGACGAAGTACATAGTTTCATCCTTAAGCCGACGCAGCCTGAGCCTGACCAGAACCAGGCATCTTGTGCCCAGTACCGGCAAGATTTGTCGGTTTGGCGTGGGGGTTCTTGCTGTAATAGTTGGAGATGGCAGACTTGATGGCATCTTCGGCCAACATGGAACAGTGAACTAGTGAAATGTTAGCGTTCGTAATGATCAGTATAATGAGGACTGAAGATGAATGAGATAAGTAGAAAAACTTACGCTTGACGGGAGGTAAGCATAACTCCTTGGCGATCTCGGTATTCTTGATTCGTGCGGCTTCCTCCAAGGTCATGCCTCTTACAAGCTCAGTCAGGTAGCTCGAGCTGGCGATGGCACTACCACAGCCAAAGGTCTTGAACTTGACGTCGGAGATAGTGTTGCTCTTCGGGTCGACTCGGATTTGTAACTTCATGACGTCGCCGCAAGCGGGAGCACCAACCAGACCGGTACCGACATCTGCATCCGTCTTCTGCATGGAACCCACGTTGCGAGGTCGGGCGTAGTGGTCAAGGACCTTCTCGTGATATGACCGACGTGCGATGTTGGCGGCTGGGTTGAGAGTCTGGCGGGCGGCGACGCGAGGAGTTGCCGATGCGACTGCTCGACGAGCAGTATTTGCGAGTGTTCGCGACAACATCTTGATGGGTGCGAATAAAGGACTGTAGTGCGATTCAGATAGATTGGGATCGATGGGAATTGTAAGAGTAGTCTAGAAGAATGGAGATTCTTAGGACTTGCTCGTTTGATGACTATCAGAAATACGCGATGGTGATTGACAAAAGGATGATGTGTAGAGGAAAATGATGGAAATGGAATTTGTAGGTTGGGAGTTATTAATTCGGAGATGATGAGGTAGGCAAAACGCAGAATCCCAAATAGTGAAGCGGTCTTTGTCGGCGATCTCGGTAGTAAAATGGATCTTGTGTTTTTGTGGCGAATCACGAAGCTTAAATTTCGTTATGAAATCATAAGCCTCGGAGATGGGAATCGCACTGTGAAGAGGGGTTGATTTTGGGGGAGGAATCAGGGAGAAGTGACAGTGCAAATTCGAGATTTCCGCGTTATCAATCGATAGGCACTGTAAGTAGGTGGGGCATCTCCAACTTTTCGTTCTCTTATCAGATCCGTTCTTGCAGCTTCCCAGACACTGCCAGACTACATACGGTACATAGGTACCTAACTTAGGCTCCGAGTCCGATAATTTGTCACCGAACTTTCTAGCCCGTCTACCATCACTGGCCAGCTTCTACCACCTGGCAAAAAATAATTTCCATCTGGCAGACCAAAGTTGCCCCTCGTTGTGCTCCGTACCGCAGTACGTACCTGTACCCCTCCATTTGAGCCATGAGCAGGTGCTGCTTCTTGTGAACATCGAAGCTCCCTTGTACGACAACAGGTACCTTATTTAGTACGTAGCTCCCGTACAAGCAACCAGTTAAGTTGTCGTACTTCCAGTTGCCTACCTACATGTACTTGCCCTTGCCTGATGTTTAAGAGCTTTGTAGCAAATAAACATTCAGGTCGTTTGTGGCATCACTAAATCTAAATATTTCTTAAACCTTGTTGCCATAGTCTTTCTCGTAATTCGCACCCGTCGTCTTTCCAATACTGGTACCGTTTTCTTTCCCTTCAAACCCGTCATCGTCATCTTATCCTCTCGAAATGGCATGTCCACATCTTGATTCTATCTGTAAGTAAGAATGGGAGAAGGCCGCTCTTGTTTATCCACGAAGCTTACATTTCCCATCATCTCGCAGCCTTGAGGCCACCGACGCCGGCTCAGTCAGTCTACCGTGAAGACTGCACCCAGTGCTTCGACTCTATTGTAAGTATAGACGTAGATGCCTGTCATTATACCCTTCCCTTTACCAGCTTATGCTAATGAAGTATAGGACGAGCCTGAAGGTCTCAATGTCTGTCTACAGTGCTTTAACGGAGGCTGTATAGGTGTCAGAGCCCATTCACAGCTTCATCATGTTACCCGAAATCATCCTCTCGCCCTCAACATTCGTCGAACTCGGAAGCGAGTTGTCAAAGACGAACCCCCCGCGAAGATGACCAAGCTCGCCATCGCAGCCGAGACCGAAGCAGATCGCTATGATATTACCACCTCAGTCAGATGTCTTGACTGCTCCACAGAGCTCGACAAGACTAGTCCGAAGCTCGCACCCATCGTCGACGGCATACTTAAGGCGAATACATTCTCACGACAAGAAGAGGTCAAGGCATGGGAGCAAGAACTTACCTCCTGCGAGCATATCCTCTTATTGCAACAGCACGAGAGTCGGAAGATCCAAAGTGGAGATCTAGGTCATTGTTCAAAGTGCGACCTCAAGGAGAACCTGTGGTTATGTTTAGAATGCGGTAACTTGGGTTGCGGTCGAGCTCAGTTTGGTGGCGTAGGTGGCAATTCACACGGGTTGGCACATGCTACCGAGACCAAGCACGCAGTCGCTGTCAAGCTGGGATCTATTACACCTGAAGGTTCGGCGGACGTATACTGTTACCAATGCGACGACGAGCGAGTGGATAGCGACCTTGCGGCTCATCTGGCACACTGGGGCATCATCCTCTCCGATCAGGTCAAGACGGAGAAGAGCTTAACAGAGATGCAGATCGAGCAGAATCTACGATGGGAGTTCTCCATGACGACCGAGGATGGAAAAGAACTGAAGCCGTTATTCGGCCCTGGTCTGACCGGTTTGAAGAACCTAGGAAATAGCTGTTACCTCGCGAGCATCCTGCAGTGCCTATACGACTTGCCTGCGTTCCAGTCACGATATAACATTCCCGAAGTTGATCTACCGATCGTAGATGACCCAGCTCAGGATTTGGAGACGCAACTTCGCAAGCTAGGCGATGGTTTATTGTCGGGTCGTTACTCTAAACCTGATCCTGATGTAATCGCATCTGAAAATTCGCCTCAAATCCCGCACCAAAGAGGTCTAGCCCCTAGCATGCTGAAGCATCTCATCGGCCGGGGACATCCCGAATTCTCCACGATGCGCCAACAGGACGCGTTCGAACTTCTCCAGCATCTAGTCAAACTCATTACTAGATCACAGCACCCCACCCCTTTGACGGATCCCACGCAGCCCTTTAGATTCGCTGTAGAACAACGGCTTCAGTGTCTAAGCTGCAAGAAGGTGCGCTATACTAGCACCGAGCAGGATAGTATCTTCATTGATGTGCCCCTGGAAAAGCTGCCAGCCGTAGAAGGAGAGGGGGATCGCTATAAGCCGGTTACGCTCAAGCAATGCCTAGACAACTTTACCACTCAGGAGGTGGTGGAACTGACATGCGCATCATGCGGGAGTAAGGCCGGATTCACAAAGAGGTCGTTATTCAAGACCTTCCCTACCACCCTTGTTGTCAACGCGCGGAAGATGACCGTGGAGAACTGGGTGCCTCGTAAGGTTGATGTTCCAGTCTTAGTAGGAGACGAGCCATTCCTCCTCGACGAGTATCTTTCATCCGGACTTCAACTATCCGAAGAACAATTACCGGAGGAAGAGACAACGGCAGCTCCAGCCTTTGTTCCCAACGAAGCCGCATTAGACGGGCTGATGGCCATGGGATTTCCTCGGAACCGTTGCGAAAAGGCTCTACATGCCACCGGCAATTCGGATGCCAATGCAGCTATGGAGTGGCTATTCGGTCACATGGAAGACCCTGATATCGATGAGCCTCTAGTTATCGCATCTGCTGCTACGGGAGACAACGCAGCCGCGGATCCCGAAAAGATCGAGATGCTTGGCGCCATGGGATTCGGCGCACCACAAGCTCGTAAAGCCCTCAAGGAGACCAATGGTGATGTCGAACGTGCGGTGGAATGGTTATTTAGCCATCCAGACGACCAAGGTGATTTCGGTGAAGAAGTCGGTCCATCTGGAGGGGAGAAAAAGGAAGCGGCTCTCGCTGGTAGTGCGGATTTGCCAGCTAAATTCCAACTACAGAGTATCGTATGCCATAAGGGTACGAGCATTCACACAGGGTAAGTTGTATTACATTATTGTATTACATTGATAAGACGATAATGGATCATGGGACTGACATGGAGGTAGACACTACGTGGCATTCATTCGCAAACTATTGGATACTACAGTCCCAAAGTGGGTGCTCTTCAACGACGAAAAGGTGGTCGAAGCAGGAGATGTGGAGGAAATGAAGAAGACTGCATACATCTACTTCTTTAACCGTGTAAACTGACTTGATGCGACGGAGTTTGGTGAATATGCGGGTGAGAACGGTGTATATGGTCAATAGTTAGAGGTTGCTTGACTCTATCCATAAAACCTGAGGGACGAGGAATGAAGCATTATGAATTCAGAGGAAGCATTGGAAGTGAAAACAACATAGACAGTTAGGGCTACCTGGTGGCTACCTGCGATAGATTGGCCATTGCAAGAAATACATCTATTCAGCAGAGACCATTCGAGACCGCAGTTCGGCATCTATTAGATAATGAATAACGTAGACGCCGCAGGTTTGTAGTAACATTGAAACACTTAACTACCTAGGTAGGTAGCTAAGTAAGGTACCTATGCATCCAGCTAGTATGCACGTGGTAAGACAGTAGAACCATTTAGCCCATAAACCATATACATTCCAAAACGCCCATACAGTTTTCAACTTATTCGTCGAACACGCCCTAATCGTACAATTCGGCTTCGTCTTGTTAGTCGGGAAGTAGTCAGGAGGTAGTCAAGACATAGACCATCCGCGAAAGAGAAGTATGTTTAGTCCCCTAATCGATAGCTGACCAAAGTTTCGACTCGATGACTCGTGGTACTGAAGCCTCGTAATTGAACCCTCTCGCCATTGACGATCTCCTTGGCATCACTGTCACCCCATTCAACAGGCACGTCGCTATCAGCATCGGCATAAACCAACACATTGAAGGTACAATCACCCGCTAGTTGGGGTAGGAATGTAACAGAAGCAGTGATCTGACGGAAGAGGGCAGCAATCTCGGCCTGGATCTCGGCTTCGGTCTTGGAAGGATCGGGGGAAGCCGTGTTGGAGGCGGACGGAGGTGCGTCGTTTTCTTGGTTAGATGACGTTTTGGATTTCTTGGATTTAGATGTGTTGAAAATGTGGACGTCGAATTGCCAACGCTCGACGTGCTCGCCAGTATCCTTATCGGTGATGACAATAACAAGCTTGCTGATCTTTCCGTGTTGCATCCACTTGTCTAGCTGAGACATGATCTTTTTGATGTACGCCTTGACTTGATCATCGGCCGAGACTAGCATATTTAGGCCATATTTCTTGACGCTGTTTCTGTTAGTCCATCTGGCTCCAAGAGCATCCCGTATTGGACTGGATCGGATTGGATTGGATCGGATCGAATGGGATCGGATTGAATATAGTGGATATTACTCACGCAGTGAAGTCTTCAGCGGGGTAAACACCTCTTTGGAATCTAGCTCGAAGTTAGCATCCATCAAGTGGCTATAGAGGATCATATAGAAATAATAGTCACATACAAGATGGTGTGGATAGAGTATTGGAACTGTAGACGGATTCATTAGCTTGACGAAGCAACAGACGATATTAGGGATAAACATACAAACTCAGCCACAAGCTTTGCGCTTCCTTTAAGGGACAGCTTATGAACTTTGGATTTATCCTTCTCGGATGCTGTAGGAGCCATTGTAATTGATTAGTCGGGTCTGCTGACGTAGAAGTCTTGATGTTGCGAAGTTTGGTTCAGTTGAAGAATACTGTCAAGGGTTGTTTACTTGCTACTTCGAAGTTTGGCGGGGTGATAAACCCCTAGCAGCTGTTCTGGAAAGGGCGGATCGGCGATAAGATAGTTATCGATAAGATAAAGATTATATCGGAATTTTGTATACGGGAATAGCTTCATATGCGGTTTTACGTCCTAAATCATAAAGTCGACAAGGCCGAGAAAAGTTCAATTCGTATGGATGGGTAGCAGATTAACCCAGAAACTAACATCTGCTCACATGCGATCATGTCTCCCCCCAAACTTCGCTCGTACGGCTTATAGCAGCAGCTTCAGGAGCTCATCGAATCCAACATGGCCTTTTCTCAGCTTGAAGCGCCATTTTCCATGGCAAGCCGGAATGGTCGCAACACCAGTACTACCGAGCACGATATCTATTGCGTCACGACGATATAGTAGCTCCAAGACAGCGGGAGTAAGCGACCTTGAGCGTCGAATAGCTACAATACCCATCTCGCGATTTCGAAACTTCTGTATCGTGGCTCATATTGACCACGGCAAGTCAACTATCGCCGATCGGCTACTCGAGATTACCGGTACTATTTCCTCGTCCAATTCAAACCGACAGATCCTCGATACCCTCGAAGTTGAGCGCGAGCGCGGAATCACCGTCAAGGCGCAGGCGTGCACTATGATTTACAACCACAACGGCCTCGACTATCTGCTGCATCTTGTGGATACCCCCGGACATGTTGATTTTCGCGCCGAGGTAACAAGATCCTACGCCAGTTGCGGAGGAGCTTTACTGCTCGTGGATGCCAGTCAGGGTGTACAGGCCCAGACCGTTGCCAATTTCTATCTTGCCTTCGCCGAGGGCTTAAAGATCTTGCCAGTCGTCAATAAGATAGACATGGTTGCTGCCGACGTTCCGAGAGTTCTCGAACAACTAGAGTCTACTTTTGAGTTAGACTCAACTAAGGCTATTAAAGTCAGCGCGAAGACCGGTCTCAATGTCAAGGAGATACTTCCAGCCATCGTGGAGAACATCCCGCCGCCTGACGGAGACGAGTCGAAACCATTGAGGATGCTACTCGTAGATTCGTGGTATGATAGCTTCCGGGGAGTTATATGCCTAGTCCGACTCTTCGATGGGACCGTAAGGGCTGGCGATAACCTCGTAAGTTTCGCTACTGGCAATAAATACACTGTTGGAGAGGTCGGCATCCGGTATCCTACACAATATCCTCAGACGATCCTACGAGCCGGTCAGGTCGGCTACATCTTTTTCAACCCCGGAATGAAGAAGATTCAAGACGCCAAGATCGGTGATACCTTCACTACGGTCGGTTCCGAAGACGTCGTTGATCCATTGCCCAACTTTAAAGAACCTCAGCCCATGGTCTTCGTTGCCGCATTCCCCACGGATTCCGTTGATTATAGTTCTTTAGAGACCAGCATCAATCAGCTTGTCCTCAATGACCGCAGTGTAACTCTTTCTAAGGATCACTCCGAGGCACTGGGTGCGGGCTTTAGACTTGGTTAGTGTTCTACCAATTATACTATCATTCGAATGCATCAAGCTCATTTAGATTAAAGGTTTTCTCGGTAGTCTTCATTGTTCCGTGTTCCAGGACCGTTTGCGACAGGAATATGGCGCCTCAGTTATCATCGTATGCTTCCATTTTCCTCCCTTCCTAGAACGGTAATTCTAACTCTTATTACTACAGACTGAACCTGCTGTGAAGACCAAGATCGTATGGCGCGACGGCACCGAAACCATCATTCAGAACCCATCCGACTTTCCTGATCCAGAGGACGGACGCACTCGGGGAGCTACCTTCTATGAACCGTTTGTCCTTGCAACGATTACTACACCGGAAGAATATTTAGGTCGCGCCATCGAGCTTTGTGAGGCCAACCGTGGCGAACAGGAGAGTATTGAGTTTTTCCACGGCATGCAGGTCATTCTCAAGTATCGTATTCCGACGGCACAATTAGTCGACGATCTATTCGGGAAATTAAAGGGAGCGACGAAGGGGTACGCCACGCTGGATTACGAGGAAATTGGATTCTTCGAGAGTAAACTAGTGAAACTCCAGTTGCTCGTCAACAAGCACCCGGTCGATGCCATCTCGAGAGTCGTACACCTATCACAGGTAGAGCGACTCGGCCGCGCGTGGGTAACGAAGTTTAAGGAATATGTCCAGCGACAGCATTTCGAAGTCATTATACAGGCTGCTGTCGGTAAGAAGATTATCGCTCGTGAAACCCTTAAGGCTTTTAGGAAAGGTATGTCATATCAGGAATTCTTTACCCCACCCCTTCCTCTCTTCCTTTAGATCTTTCTTGGGAGCCAGAGTCTCCCATCTACTGGCACTTGAAGAGTCACTGCTCTCGAGATACCTACAATTCCCGAACCTCTTTCCTATATGTGGGAAAATACATACTAATTCTCTGATGTCGTAGATGTAACTCAAAAGCTCCACGCTGCCGATATCACGCGACGTAGAAAGCTCCTCGAGAAACAGAAGGAAGGTCGCAAGAGGCTCAGGGCAGTTGGCAATGTCGTGATCGAACAAGAAGCATTTCAAAAATTCTTGGCAAAATAAGCTAGTTTATCGATACCTGTTGATTAAATAGAATATGCTCTATGCTAGAAAGCATTTTCTGTGTTCCTAATTTTCATTTATGACTCTCGTCTTCAATCCAGTTGAATACGAAGCGTGGTACCTGTGAAGGGACATATTGAAGTGAAAGGTATCTAGGAACCTCATTGCTAAAATTATCAGCTTATGAGTAGATATGTTACCTCCTATTCAGGCCATTTCTCTCAGATGAAATCTGCACCAGTACTTTTGATCCGAAAAGGGTATCAGATACCTCCTAAGGTACCTAGGTACCTAGTGCCAATTCCTCTCCGAGCTACATAAGTCGAATGTTTGGACAAATCAGGTAGCCCTAGAGTTAAATCAAGTATACAATAATATTCAGTAGGTAGACAATAACATGCGAACAGCCTTTTTACTAGCCAGGTATCAATAACAATTAACGCTTCCGTATCCAATTCGAATTCTCCCGGTTCCCAAGGCCGAGGTTATCTTGTCCGGGTCTTCACGTGGTCCCACTTTTCATCTTTTCATCCCCCAAGCGTCAAATCACGTGATACCCCCTTCATTGTCCTAATTGTGAGTTACTTTCCACTCCTTCTCTACGGATATCGCGTGCTTCGGCACCTTTTGGGAAGCAGCGCCGGTTAGGTTTTTCTCTGAGCCGGATTCCTCGCCGTACGTAGACACTGTATGGTCGAACTTGGCCGCGTCTTGACGATAGTCATCCATCTCCCATGTCGTCGCTAAGGTATCGAGGCCGTCCGTGTTTAGTCCCCTACTTCTCTGAGCAGATGGTTTGTTGTTTCGGGATCCACCAGTATGCTCGTCGGAATATTCTTGCAACTTGGAGGCACCGCGCGTTCTCTCCTTGTATCTGCTATACAGAGGTCGAAGCATTGGAATACTGACCTGTGGGTTTGTTAGTTGGCTACCTAGATTAGGTGGTTAGTGACAATAGAATGTTCACTTACGCAGAGAATGGCTAGATTAGGCTCGAGGATGAAGAGGAAGATCGTGGTAGACATTGTGCCGGTGACATTACTAGAAAGCGCAACGTTGCTGATGTAGTAAAAACGGAAGACGGCGCAAATCACACAACTTGTAATATTAGTGGGCGGTCTTACGGATAGAAGGGGAGGGCGACATACGCAATACCAAGTGCAAAACAGGAAGTGATACCTATCTTATCCGTTGTTCGCGTTTGCAAGGACCAGATGGTTTTCATCGGCAATGCCATGATGATAACATCTCCGACGGCGTTCGAAGCAATCAAAGACTGAATCATCGGAATATATGCCCCGCATGTACCTGTAATATATTAGCTCTGGATCTCACCGATCTAGCATTTCAAAAGATAGCCGCAACTATCCACTCTTCTCACCTTGACCTGTCCATTGTGCGGAGACGGGATTGCATAAGAAGATGCAAGACCCAAGGTAGGATATAAGCCAAAGTCCTACAAAGACTAGACATATCTTGGAGGCGCGTTGCATGAACGGCGTCGCAAAAACTCGAATGAAGAAGCATAACATGCTCGCCTTGACGGATGCGAGCAAGGTGACATACATGATTTGCATGAAGAATGTTAACTAGCAAATAGGTGTAAGTAGACAGCCGTAAATGCCAGTCAGATCCCGATGGAAATCGCACCTGAAGAATGAACGGTATGTTGGCAGCTAGTTCGGGATATTCCATCAGATTGTAGCCATTTCCTACTGGCGCGACTAGGTAGAATAAGTCAGCCTCTGTTTTCATTTTTCATTTTATCAAAAGTGAGACGGACATAACCCTTGACAGATTAACATTCCGACTCCTAGAGGCTATAAACTCGTTAGGACTTTCACCGGCTCGGTATGTTGGATTAGAAACTAACTGTTGCAAGCATGACTAGATAGTCATCCCATCCAAGGCCCGGGCCAGATAACCGGCCGTAAACTCGTAGTGCGATGGTTACCAAAACCAAAATGACCAGAACACAATTAATTACGAGCTCGGCTTTTACATAGCCCAATACGGGTTTGAGTACCACGGGAACCGCCATGGTGAAGGAAGCTTAACAACATTCAATGCGGCTGAATTTTTAGTGTTGTGTAGAAGTTGGAAAAGTTCTTTATTATAAGAGATGAACATTTTGATTTGAAGCATCACAGGGGTTGATTTCAATACCGCGCGTTGAATTGGCCACCTACCTTAGGTACAAGGGGTCCTTGGAAAATCCATACCACCTTGACCTGTCCCAAAACCCTGCCATGTATGTATAACAAGGGTTGTTAACCAAGATGCGCTAGACTTCTACTGTACCATAGGTTGATCTGGAACCCGGTAATTTGTACACTAGGGTACTGTGGTCCGAGACCCTATATTTGTCGTACATACGTATGGCATTTGAATACGCAACTCTTTGCTACATGATTTTACAGCTTGAAGTCATTTGATCGTTGTAATTAAAGGTTGGGACTTGGTTGAACTACGCTTAAGACTCACCTTATAAAAATATCGTATTGCGAATAGTATCAATTGATAGTGACCTACATGGTTATGAAGTATTACAAGTTACCGGGAAACCCAAGGAACCCAAGGCCTAGGTACGTAACTACAGTCTCCGAGATAATCTACCTCATAGGAGAACGAATATTATGTCTGACATGCTTTTCTATTCAACCCTGCATGCCTTCGGTATTTGTAGGGCTTGACATCTACACTACCATAGTATGTACGTATGTACAGTCATTGAATGGTGTCACCGACAAAGAGCTGAACTATAACTCTCCACAAACATACGACAGCCTATAGGAAGCTACGCTGAATCTAGCTGGCTGCGACATAAGACTATACTAGAAAATTACTTAGTGCAATTTATCAGTACTACTCTGCAACAGGGGTAAAAAAATTCTAGCCCAAGGTGTTGTTTTAGACCTTGTAAATAACAACTTGGCATTACTCTCTCGTAAATAGGAATGGTTCGGCATTTTCCATGCTAGTCGAATGCTCCGTGAAAACCCCAATCTTGCGAGTGTACGTACATAGTGTATGTACATAATAATACACTACAGTATTGGGCGGCAGAAGTTGTGGATATTGATACCTTACTGGCATAAGGAGTAATTAAGCCGAGCCGAAAGGAAACCGCATACTAGTGCATATGTAAAGGAAAAGCTCCCGCGAGACTACATCTGACTAGTCCAAACACTGACTAGTATATAAAAAAGTGTCGTCAAGCGGGTACGCTAGATCGTAGTCTGTAACAATCGTGGGTCTTTGCGCAATATCATGAAAGCACGGGTAATGGTTCCATTAAAATATTCTTGTCCTCATTTCACGCCGGTAAATAAATTCGGGTAGTTATGTTCACTAGACTCAGGAGTTTCTATTACCTACCTTGTGTTTTTTTATTGTTTTTTTTTTCGATGAGTCTTGTAGTCTTGGCATATGCTCGGACGCTCATTCTACATATGTAGTAAGGTTGTTTGTTGTTTCAGTGCTTTGGCAGGAGTAATTAATCTCTACCGTACCTAATGCATTCAAAATACAATACCGGCCGAAAGGCTAAAAAGCTTATCCCGTCTATTTCATATAAATCGAGAGACACCGTCTCACCTTCTAGTCTCCTCGAAAGTCATAGAGGCCGTCCCAAGTCCAACCAAGGTAGATCTCACCCACTCTACCCCTAAAACTAGAGGGCGATCACGCAAATGAGTACCTGTCTAGGGAAAAGTTACTAGCCGCAATAGTCAATACAGAACCGTTCATCTCCCGCTCCCTTTCCCCGGATCTTCCCTCTTCCTCAAGCAATTCTACATAGTCGCGTGTTCGGCTTCAGGGTGAGCTCAATTTACCGTGCAAGAGTTGTAGCTCACGATGCTATATTTCGAAGAACTATGAATTGTCTCAAAATTCTCCAACGACGACACGAGACGGAGACCATCATAGATCATGCAATGCCGCAAAATGTCCCAGATTTGGTATCGTTCTTTATTCACCCCTGCCTAGTGTTACTCTGATACCTCCCTGAGTATCCAATTAGACTCTGATTTCGACTGGAAAGTGTATCTAAGCCAAGGATTCTGATAAACCTATTTTGTCTATCGCTAACCCTAGTAGGCTTACTGGGGACGATAGTGAGTCTCGTGAGTCTCGTGATATCATGCGGTAACTAAAGGCGGGACTATCCAAAGCGGTCGACGATCGATCTAAGGGTCCTCGAAATAAGGGTAAGTCGTATAAATATCGAGACGGTGAGAGCGTACAAAACGAACCCTATTCTGCGGCAACTACCATAATCACTACAAATCAACAATGGCATCATCTAAATCTCAATACACCACGAAGCAATGGATCCTGGCTTCGAAGCCAACTGGCGCTCCGGTGCTCTCTGGACCCAATGCGACGTTCAAACTCCAGACAATCACCTTGCCTCCTCTAAAGGAAGGACAACTCTTGGCCAAGGTTCGATATTTCTCTAACGACACTGGGCTTAGAAATTTTATACAGTCGACTGTTTCGCCTGAGCGCTTCTACGTTCCCATGGTCCCGGTCGGTCAACCGATGAGATCCGGCATCATCGCAGAAGTCATCGAGTCTGCATCACCTGACTTTAAAGCCGGAGATCTGGTTATGGACTTTCACCTGGGCACATGGAGCGAGCTTGTCGTGTTAGACGCAGCTACTTCGCAGCGACTGGCCCCGTTACCTAATAACCTACCGCTCACGCATTATCTCGGGGCCTTTGGTGCTTCTGGGCTAGCGGCATATACGGGTCTCGTCTACGCCGGAGGCGCAAAGGCAGGGGATACGATTGTTATCTCTGCTGCGGCCGGTGCCACGGGATCTGTCGCTATACAGATCGCTGTCAAGTTACTAGGCGCCAAGCGTGTGATTGGTATTGCCGGTTCTGATGAAAAATGGTGAGAGACCGTATAAAATGATTTATGAGATTGAAAACTAACCTTGAATTAGTGCTTGGGTGCGTGATCAGCTCGGCGCACACGCTTGCGTCAACTACAAGAGTCCAACCTTTGTAGAGGACCTAAGGGCCGCAACGCCGGATGAGGTCGATGTCTATTTTGACAATGTGGGAGGTCATGTGTTGGATGCCATGCTAACACGAGTGAAACGACACGGAACTATTGCCGTATGCGGGTGTGTTAGCGGATATAACTCAGATGAGCCGATGGCGTTGAAGAACTGGTTTGAGGTCATTTCGAATAGACTTACTATCCGAGGTTTTATCATGTTGGATTACATGGATAAGGCACCAGGTATTCTTAAGGAGCTCATTGCCGCGTCGGCTGACGGTAGGATAAAGCTTCACGATGGCCAAACTATTGTGGAGGGTAGGATCGAGGATCAGCCCGAGATATGGATGCGGTTGTTTAGTGGTGGCAACCAGGGCAAACTCTTGACGAAATTGATTGTTTAGGAGTAAAGATTTCCGTCAAGAGGTTGGCCAAAGCAATTGCAGCACATCTGACTTAGGTAGTCGCTATATATAATGAATACTAGCCCAGTCAGATGTCTGTAAGGTCTCATCGTACACACAATACAATATAGGTACATAACATCTACGGTTTCAATACCACTATTCCTCGATTGGAATGCTCTAAGGTTCTGTAAATACATATATGTACCTCTTATAAGAGCGTCAATCCTTCAAGTCATACCGGAACAGCTACAGTACGTCAAGGAAGGGTTTGAGGCTAGTACTATCCTGGCTATGATGTTAAAGTCACCTACCGCTGGATGCTCAAACGACGGATCCATTTCGGATGGGGGCAAGGCACCCAGAATCTTACCAAGATTGTAATTGCGAACGAGACTAGGATGGGCGTCAAACTCCCAATGAAGATACTATTCCTCTTTTACTCACGACTCGACTTGGAGCCTACGAATAACACACTTCGCTAGGGATCCTTGCTAGCTACGAGTCATTAGTTGTGATGAAGGGGTTTAGATGTCAGGAGTATGATAGATATCTTATTATAGTGGTTGTGATATGTGACATGTGCCTTAGGGGTTGCTCAGCTTCCTCAAGTCTCCTCGAACACACGTGATACCCGACAAGCAAGAGCATAACACATAATTAGAGAAAAATGTCGTTCTGAGCGCCATTTGACCATCCCATTTTAGCATTGTATCCAGGAGAGACACCCTGTGGGACTTGGACATTGTTCCCATCAGCTTCTAAGAAGGCATTAGGTGAGAATGATGCTTTGATAATGTGATAAATAGGGGATTAAAGAAACTTACGGTTCCATGCAATCATTTGTTTAGCTCCCGGGACACATGATGTCTTATCATCACCGCAATACTTGGGTGCTTTGGCGGGAGCGACGACTTTTCCCGAATTCGAACCTGTTACGTGGCATCTAAAGTTCTGCATGTACATCTGTAACAAGAGTCAGTAATTACTTTCCTAGGAATGCTTTAGAGGGTGTAAGTGTGTCTTGGAAGCAATGATTCGGTAGATAGTCTACTTGATGAGGAAATTGGGGCTCCCAAGACAAGCTAACAGGGGGACAAAGAACTCTCGATATTACTAACATTAGGCTCGCCACCTAAGTTTAGACACAATACAATTAGCATCGATACGTGAAGTTTAATCAGTAGATAAGGTTGGTCAACTTACATCCATCCGGGACCCATAACCACTGTAGATAGAATGAACGTTAGCAACTACCATTTCAGAAAAGTTGAGGAAAGATTCAGGTCTCTAGGAGCGATGACACTCCAAATAAAGAGTATTAAGCCCCAATTGATAATATAAGCTAGAAATGAGAGTATTACATACTGCACAGTAACAGCCGCCTTCTGGGCATGGAGGTAAATCAGCTGGTACCTCGTACGTTGCTAAGCGTTTCCAGGGAGTGCTGTAATTGTCGTCATTAGTGTCTAGGTGGTACACTCGGCTCTCAGGGGTGCGCATACTGTTCTAGAACGGTAAATACGGCCAGATTCTCTATTGTGACCTTGGAGATATCAGAGTTGTACGAGATGGCAAAGGCGGTACCGGCAGCGGTCGACTCGTTGTGGGTGTGCATAGCGCCATCATCGAGGCAGGCATCAGGAGACGGGCTGTGCCAATCCTCGGGGTGGTTTTCTCCATCTGGCCACTCTGACGTGAATTGTCCATTGTAAGACAAGGTCGTTTGAGCGCGATTATGTGCCAGCTCGACAGTAAAGGATCCTCCAGCTGGGAGCTCCAAAGAGTCACCATCGGCTGGAGGAAACTGGTCGCAACCGCGGTCATGTTGCATCCACCATTGGCTTTTGGGAAGATCCCATAAGGGATTGACGGCAGTGTTTGTGTTTAGGTTCTCTACTCCAGGTTCCGTTCCGTTCTATCGGAGGTTACTATCTACATCAAAGGCCAAAAATCTAGGAAGAGACTTACCAGACAATACATTCCACGAGCCCATGCAGCTACGTGAGCTTCCACCGAGATAGCCGAAGCTAGCGTAGTGATGATCGTAGTTGTGGTCCTCATATTTACGTGACTGAATTGTTATCAAAGGTTTAATAAAGAATACCTCCTATCTAGAATTAAATAATTATCCAATCAAGGTAGTAGGTAAGTAGAATGTTAATAGAAGCAAGTAAAAGACGATGTTTGACGCATTCTAAAACTGAGCAGCATCCTTGGAATTCACATCTATTTAACTCCTTATTCGTAGGGTGATTCCATCTCTACGATCTCAAGAATTTACACCAGAAATCGAAAAGATCCGGTAAGACAGGGGACCCCTGGAGTAAGAGGCTAATACAGAGGTAAGGTTGTGTAAATATAGCTGATATTACTAAACAGCTGAGCTCAGCTACCTTGGTGGATTAATGAGATGAGTTTCCAGTTTGGTACAAGTCAATGAATAGGTAGGGATGATCTTATAAGTGGAGCCAACGACATACAAGATATGATTCTCAGGAGTCAAGTAACCTCGTCCTGAACCAATCCTATTTTAAATTACCGTGATTTCTGGAAAGTCATTATTATGTGGTAAAAGACGGAGAAATTTGATATGGAATACTCCAAGATAGATTCGCGACTCGTGATTAAATCACGAGAGCAAATATGAATGTGCCTACCTAGCCTAAGGTAAGAAGGTAAGATGATTGTTAGGAGTGAGAAATCATTTATTATTTAGCTGTTTCGTATCTTACATCATGCTCTAGGTAGGAAAGGTACCTAAAATACGTAAGCAATAAATTACACCTATTGTCTTCTGATGATATTGATTTGCGTAGGACTTCGTATTCATCATTAGATTACTATTTCCCGTTGACACCCACATTACGATAGGTGAATGTGTTATTGAGACTTTATTTCGCAGAAGATTGACTAAGATTTCATTATTTAGGATACTTATGATAGATGAGCAAATGGTCGATTGTATGTCATCACCCCGTGTTAGTATCACTATCCTACTATATAAAAACACAAATGTACCGATAAAATTCTAGCATCAGTCATATTCAGCGTCCTTTCCCTCTCTTGGGCTTATACATCACGACAAGCCTCTTTACGCAACACTGGAACAGTCCTACCACATGAGTCAGATGACCATTATATCGAAGTTCTAAATTTAGAACTCATTCTTAATGTATGTCTTCACTGAGAACAAATGTAGAGGCTGGGAACTTAGAAGTTGTGAGTTTACCACCGAGACACGTGAGAGATAATATTGACCATATTTCAGCGTAGATGGAAGCCAGACCAGCCAAATAATAAGCATATAGGTAACTCTGAGATGACGGGAATCTCGCCACATCTGAATTGATAGTCTGGGTTACGCACAATAGCAGGGACGGGCAATCAAAGAGACACCCCTTCAAACCAGTCGCATTAGGTACACTTCCAACGACCCGTCGACAATTGTACACATTAGATAGGGTACCTAGTTATACCCATTGTTTTGTTCCCAAGTGAGAAACAAAAGTTCCCGAATCTCCAGCCTCGAAACTGGCATTGTGAAGAACTGATAGAACGTTTCTCGCTGCCTCATTCGGCGAAGATGGGCCTTTAAACTGAGGTGCATAAGCCATAACGCCCGCCACCATTCGTTTCAAGCTTTCCTGTTCCTCCTCCGAGACTGGGTGTAAGGTTTTAAGTTAGCCAAAATCTCAAAAATTGCTTCGTCATACTTGAGGATATTATAGGAGTCTTACGGGTAGGGAGCGGATGCGTATCGACTACACCTGGAGAGATTGCCATAAATAAAATGCGCTCGTCACGGTGCTGAGCAGCAAATTTCGCAACTGCTACATTAAGAGCTCCTTTCGAGATTGTATACGGCCCAGAAAGTCCAGTATCGTATTTCGCGAGGAAATCCAGATCGGCCATGCCGGTGGTGATGGCGACTACTTTCTTAATGCTGCTGCGACGAATAAGGGGTAGAAAGAGATTGAACAGATGAATGTTTCCCACAACGTTCACCTTGAAAGTGTCAACCAGTTCCTTCTCGAGTATTTCTGGCCGGCCGGCTCTAGTTCGTCGTATTAATATTAAGACAGTCTCTGCTTAGTATTGTAGGGTGTAAGAGACCAGCATACAACTTATCCATGGAAGTCATAGCTGACTCGATTTGTTGATGCGCAGCAGCGCTGGCAATCAGATAATCCAGACATCCTCCCGTGATGCCCGAAACTTCCTGGACGATTTTCTATGTTTATCTCGTCAGCGAAACGAGACTTCTATAGAAAGGTACAAGTTGATGCTACCGTTAGAGAGTCGTAGTCCGAGAGATCACCTTGCACCAATTTGATTTTACGAAGGCCTAATTCTGAAAGTGTCTTCTCTGCCTTGGCCTTATCTCGAACCATCCCTATGACAGTCGATGTTGGGTCCTGCGATATTTCTCGAAGGAAAGCCAGCTGCGATATTTTAGTATTTGATTGCTGTCATGTGCATGTGAGGTACTTACTCCGAGGCCCGCGGATGCTCCAGTGACTAGATAGGTTGCCATTGTGTTCCTAGTCCTATAATTAGCAAGTGTGCAGTGGTTATGAATAGTTGAATGTTGAACTGCGTACTAGGTTAGGTTGATTCGATTGCGGATACTATTGGAGAGCAACTCAAGAGACCTATATCTCCAAATAATGTATGGAAACTCGTTTAGGGCAGAAAGTAAGCGGAGAGGTTTGCTGCTATTGTATGCTCTCCCTTGCTGAGTTAATGCAAGATATCAGTAAGTCAATGTTGGTGCACGCATGTCATATTTTAACGTCTTTGTCAAGATCTAACCAATGGTAAACCAGTGTAGAATTGTGTTGGAGTTGGATGGATGCGCCAGGTTTTAATATTATTAGCTTAGCCAGCTAGTTGTAACTCTTGGTGAGTTATCGGCAGCTTATGGAGGTCAAATACATATACGCCGTACGCGTGCAGTCTAGAAACGAAGACAATCGAATTGCCTAACGGACATCCTATCCTAGGTATTGAACTGACTTTGACAGGTTAGAAAATACGGTAGGTAAGTAGTTCGACGGAGAACCCGCATTTGGCATCTAAGTACGGGATATCGTATCAAATGAAGGATCAACCTTATTCAGACAAATGGTAGGAACCGGCTTTCGGGGGGAAGATATTGAAATTACCGCCCAGCATCAACCAGAGAGCCATTGGACTTATTCTGGTACCGATCTAGTAGAGAAAGGTCATCGACTCTGTAAGACTAGGAGATGAGACGAATACTGTGTGTCCTAGTCCGGTGGGTTTTCATTGTTGTTGCTAGCAATCTTGGGCGAGGTCACTGGATACCTAAATATAGGTACCTAGGTACCTAGGTACGTATGGATGACCGGATTATCCCAGTCCGGGTACCCACAGCGAAAAGGTCATGTGACTTAGTGGCCGCTACCTAAAAGCTATCAGGTATCACGTGATATCCATCATGAAGATCATTACATCGCAAGGATTCTACCGCTTGTACACTCCTAGATGGAGATAATTGAATCACTCTTTGGTCAATCTATGAAGATGTCATACATAAAAGAACAGTTATGATAACGACTAGGAGGAGAAACTACAGTACTACGCCGGTAAAGTATGTTTCATTACCTATTAAGCTTACTATCCCTAATAATCGAGCTATATAATTCTTCAAGGCAGGCTATGTGCATCTTAACAGAGCTTAGCCATTGTAACGTGTGACGACAGCCTTTAACCCATTCCTCGCAGCAGTTCCGATGGTGAACTGATCGCTGACCCACGTCACATCCTTTACGGCGTCTGGGTGAAATACAAAGTCAAAGTTCTGGACCAGCGCAGCAACAACCATATATAGCTCTGCCCATGCGAGACTATGCATGGGTAGTAACGTAGTCAGCAAAGTGAATTGTGAAAAGTCAATTAAATCATTAAACTTACTACATGCCGACGCAATTTCGACTTCCTTTTGAGAAGGGCGCATAGGCCTTATTGGTCTTGTTCCTTGTATCAGGATTGGTCCATCTTTCAGGGTTAAACCGAAGTGGATCGGGGTAAAACAAGGGATCTGTATGCATGGATAATAGAGTCATGCCCACAGGTGTGCCTGCGGGGATACGGAATTTTCCATACATCAGATCTCGATCCGGCGCTATGCGTGCCATACGTGTCGCTATTGCTGGGCTAAGTCGTAGACCTTCGCGTAGTACAGCGGTAAGATACGGCAGCTTTTCAAGATCAGCTAGGTTTGGATCTTGTCTGCCCAGTCTGGCATCAGCTAATTCGGCCCTCAAGCGCTGAAGAATTCCCGGGTCGCTGTATATATGATATAATGTTACGCAAAGACTATAGGCTGTTGTCTCAAATGCAGCTCCGGCAACTGTAATAATCTCATCGGCTAGACGCTCGGGTGTCTTTTCTGCTTCTGGGAGATCTGAATCCATGATTGCACCCACGACAGTAGGCGGGGAGTTGAGATCAATCTTGCCGCTCGTATGTGCTGACCGGATACTTGCAGTTGTGCGTGTCACATCCTATCCGCGTGATTAGCGATGTGAATAGAGGTCATGAACTTGGATGGTGAACGAGACACACTTCGACAAACCCTAGGCACTCTATAACACCTTGGTCTCCTATCCTTTTAATAAGAGATAGAGGGATCGACCTGACCATGCGACCGTACCAACGAATATGCTTAGTTATCCTCCAGATAGCACCAGACTCTTGGAGAGTATTCCCAACTCCAGCTCGAAAATCTTCAGCATCGAGATTGTTGAAACTCTTACTGAGAAGAAATTCGGTAGCTACGTCTCGAGTGAGGGCTCCGAGTGCGGCACCAAGTCTAACCCGCGAGTCTTTAGAATTGACAAAACCATCAAGACGACGGCAAAGTTTAGAAGTCATTTCTCGTATGATACTTTGTCGACTGGCTGCGCTGGCCTTAGAAAAGAATGGGCTCATAGCAGCGCGACGCCTTTTATGGACATTGTGATCTATGGAAGCGAGAGTTGATAACTGAGAGTTGTGAGCATCGTATGCCCAATCATATTTATTCCAATACCCGTCTCTGTTGTATAATTTGTCGAAGAAATTTGCGTCATGAATATGGAGCTCATAGGGGCTGATTCGGACAATGGGACCTAACATGACTGTGAGACCTCCCGAAAGTCGACACGTTTCGTTACATCATACCGTATTTTTCATGCATTTTCATGATCTGGAACTCATATTGGCCTCCACAGACGACATCGTAGTAAGCTTCTACATAGCGAGTAATTGCTGCTAGCTTCGGACCGGGAAATTTGGCTAGGGGGTGATAAAATAATCTGTGGATAGCGATGCTGGAAAAGAGTAATGTGATGGTCACTATCATAGGAAGCCACGATTGTAATGAAAAGAACATGGTCGCCCCAATATGTATGGGAGCTATAGTGATTGGTATGATATTTCTTGGGTTGTGGGCTTGAAATTGAAGGGGAAAAAGATAACTCACTGGGTTAGAGGCAGGGAAAGGCTGTTAGGGCGGGGAGAGTGCGAATCCAAAGCATAGCAAGAGGGAAGGAATCTATTGATAGTATCTGGGTACCTAACCTAGACTATTGGGTATATCTAGCTGTTGGTGCAACAGCGCCGCACGTTGGCAGCTAACGCACAGGGTACCAACCATCCTATTCTAATGCTGATAATATGTCACGTATGGGTGGGTGTGAACGTGTATTGAAACTATGTTGGCTTATTACTTGCATATGAAATAAAGAACTACCTACTACCTAATGTGTTATTCGGGCTGGCCCCAGGCACGGGCCGACCCCTTAGTACCTGATATATCCGGTGATATTCGTTACACAGGTACCTACTTCAACCAACATTAGTTAAAGCTAAGTAGGTATCATCAAGGCCCATTAAATTCAATTCCATACGACCTGATCATGCATGTATCGTCTGTTCCTATGTTATAGGTTAGGTACCTTCCTATGTACAATTGGTTCTAGTCTGGCTCAATGCAACCGATATGGCTCCCGAGACAGAATGTATCATCAAATCTCAGCCAACGTCAATAAAGTCCTAGGTACATGAAGAATTATTGCACGAAGTCGAAGTTCATAGATATATTCCACCAGTATCCTCTGATTTGCCTTCGAACGGGATTCATGGGCTATTGAATGAACAGGTATTCGCCGTTCTCAACCTTGGACGGTTGTACCGTCTATACATGCAGGCTCTTTCTCATTCGTTCCAGTCACTTTTCAGTTACTCCTCAGTTAATATGTCCGATTCGCCTTCTCTATTTCCACCTCCTCTCAATCCTCATGATCCTGGGCGAGGCCCTATGATTATGGGTATCGTTTGGTCACTAACTATCGTGTCAATCGCCTTGATCGGTTCGCGATTCTATGTACGCGCCGTTATGCTTCGCGCCTTGGGCACTGACGATTGGCTTATGCTAGTAGCTGGAGTAAGATCACCAAATTTGCCGCGCTCTTCCACCTGTCATGCTTACAGAGTCTAATAGATATTCCAAATCGTCAGCTCGGCTTGTCTCACCAGGGCATACGTCTGGGGTCTTGGTATGCACGACGCAGATATGTACTATATTCCCCAGATTGTTAACGTATATAAATGGGGCTGGATTTCTTCGGTGCCTGGGACGATCGGAACAATTATTGCCAGAATTTCGATTGCGGTATTGCTTGTTCGCCTTTTCGGAAACAAGACGTGGCTGAAATGGTTCTTGATTATCTTTAGTGTCATCCAGTCCATCCTTTCTATAATGTTCCTTGTCATTGTTTTCTGTTCAGTCAGCCCCGTGGAAGCATTGTGGAATCAACTAATCCCAGCTCGGCGTTGGGATCCTCGAGTGCAATTGTATGCCGCAATCGTCGCGCAGTGTCAGTCTGACTATATTTCTTATTTCCTACCGCACCAGAAAGTTACCAAACTAATCGTGCCCTTAGCTCTCCTAAGTTTCTCCGATCTTACGTATGTTCTGTTTCCTGTTACAGTCATATGGAAACTTCACATGCCAGTACGCCAGAAAATTGGCCTTGCGATACTCATGGCCATGTCCCTAGTTACAATGGCCGCATCGATTCTAAAGGCAGTTCTATCAAATATCATACCCAACATTACTGGTGACTCAAATGAGCCACCCCCAGACGCACAATATATCTCGAGCTTATCTATCTTCACGGGGAACGTCGAGCAGTGCTTAGTTATCATCATGGGGTGCATTGCGCCCTTGGCTCCAATGGTAAAGCTTAGGTTTTTGCACTCAATATACACGAAATTAAGTGGGCTCGTAGAGAGGCTTAGCTCCAGCAGAACAAGGGGCAAGGGCTCTGACTATGTCCCGGGGGCGCATTCAGTGTACCACAACCTAGATTTGATGGACTCCAACCAGCTGGGGAAGCTCCATATTAATCAGAATGACGAAGGACAAACGCTCAAACCTTTGTCGACCTTTGAAGTTACGGCTTTAAAGGCTCATGAAAAACATTCAAGCAATCACATCCGACGTACGGACCAGTTTCATGTAAGCTATGATAAGAAGAGATCTGCGGCATAAAACAACAGTGGCGCGAAAAGGGTGAAGGGGAGGGGGAGGGGAGGGGGGCAGAAGCATCAAGAACATAGTGTTAGCGACATGTTGGTTCTTATCATGTACTGAGACCCTAGTGAGTAGGTTAAGGAAGATCTTCTGTATTTACTCCTAGCAGCGTGTCTTCATGTCCGAATGTAGCGGCCATATGCAGTGTTATCCTCGATATCTTATTCCTACTTCTCGTATAAAACATCTGCAAGGTAGGTAGTGGCGGGAAGATTTTAGCACCTCGCCTACAAATTGGTTGGGTCCGCGGTATACGTTGGGTGATAGGCAATGGGCACAATACCTACAAGCCAATCAATGACTACGAATAAAAACTGTTGGTTTATACCAAGTTGTATTCACCCACCTTCGCTTATCTCGTCTTACGTAGTATTAGACATGCGACAAGAGGGTTTGGTTTTCTGGTACTTCAGTTTGCAAACTCATGTTGATTTAGAAAGCAACATGCCTATCATTTTCTATGTGGATTAGATGAAATAACTAACACAAGTAGGAACGTGGCCTTTGCTTCGGTTTCAGGGGGTTATGGCAACAACACCAAGGATCAGCGGACGGGATGCCATGGGGCTTGGCATATCCTTCCCACTATTGCTTGCCATTGCTGGAAGAGACATCAATTTAGTAGTATGATCCTCCTAATTGACAGATATTCCAACCCTGGCTTGCGCCGTGCTAATTGGGCTAAATCGGTATCTTCTCAATGCCAGTGTCTGAGGTTGGGCCGTTGGTAGCTCATTATCTCTAGGAGGTAGGTGCTGACTTCTCTCCACCGACTCCTCTTTGGGTGGACTCACCCTGCTTCGTTTTAGGTACCTTTGGCTTGACACTCTTCCACTCCATACCTGCTGCTCCAATCATTGTCAAGCAGACTAGGATGAGTCCAACGCGGAACGCATCGCGAAGCGCCTCATTATAAGCCATTAAAACAGGTGTTTTAAGCTCGAGTGGGAGAGAACTGCTCAAAGTTGTGGCACCATTGCTCTCAATCACCGATGAGTTGAATCCCGTGAATCCCTGAAGCCTTCCAACGAGTCCGTTATTGAAGACAGTTTGCCCGACGGAGACGAATATCGCACCGCCAAGAAGCTGTCCAAATAGCATTAGCGATGTACCAATGGGTACATCATCTAGTGGCAGCACGGTTTGTGCGGCTAGGTTCGGTACCTGTATGCTCATGCCAATGCCAAATCCATAGAGGACCTGATATCCAATCCATCTCGATGTTTCAGTTTGGATTTGTAAAGTATTTATGAGCCCAGCCCCTATAGCTGTAATACACGATCCGATAAGTAAGAAAGGTGTATAATAACCAACAATTGAACTAAGAGCACCGGCAACTATGGATGAGATAATGGTTGATAGTGTCATAGGGAGGAGTCGGATGCCTGATTCAACAGCCGAGACGCCCTGAATCGCTTGGAACCAGACAGGAAGAAAATATACTAGAACATTGGTCAGATCTCACAGGTATAATTGCACGGTGACACTTACAGAATAGGTTCATATGAGATCCAACGCAAAATGTGGCCCAGAAGCCTGTAAAGATAGACCGCTTTTTAAATATCCTTGGTGGTATCGTTGACGTTTTGGGTATCGAAATTTGGATGCTGACAAAAGTAACCAGCAAGACAAAGGCAAGAACTATTAAGGTTATAATGCGACTATTGTTCCACTGTAACCTCGTCAGTCCTGATTCTCACTGGGTTATTAACACAGTCCAGCTCTAAACTAACAGAATATGTTACTCCCCCCCACTGGAGAGCCAACAGGAGACAAACGATACCAGGAATCAGGGACATTGTTCCAGCTGCGTCTAGCTGTAATAGTTTCAGCTTCCAGTCCAACTCGGTTGTCTCCCTGCTTGGCACTCGAAGCAGGATTGCTATAAGGACGATAGAAAGCGCTCCAAAGGGTAGATTTATATAGAAACACCATCGCCAAGTGACGTTAGATGTAAACGCCCCGCCAACTAAAGGGCCCATGATAGAGGCTACACCTGACATGGCTCCGAAAAGGCCCATGTAAAGGGGCCTTTGGCTAAGCGGGACAGCGTAGACAATACCAACGACCTAGGTATGTTATCATTAACATGTTTCAATTTGAATCGTAGAGGATAGCGTACAGAACCTGAAAACATGCCAGCCGCGCCTACACCTTGAACAACGCGACCACCAATAAGTATGGCAGAGCTGGGCGCAGCACCACACATAGCGGAGCCGACTTCGAAAAGCAAGATGGCTCCTAGATAAACGATTCTAACTGGATATAGGGTATAAATCTTCCCAAACATGGGCTGGAAGGAGCAGCTCGTCAACAGATAAGCCGAGCCATACCATCCTATGTCCCCTATTGATTGGAATTCGTCGGTGATTTGGGGTATAGCAGTTGAGATAATCAGCTGGTCTAGAGCAATAAGAAATATAGATAGGTAGATGGAAAACATTAACAAGAAAAAAGCGATTCCCCTAGGGCCGTTATGCTCGATGGCATTCGCTTCGGGAGGGACAACCTCATCGGCGGCGTTCTGTCGATTTGAATCCCGCTGTTCTGCATCGACTATGACCTCGCAGGACTCTTTAGAACTACCAGTCTGCTTCACAGCCGACAGCGAATCTTCGAACTTTTCAGTAGGTGACATGATCGCAACAAGTATGGGTAGGTATCGATTGAACGAGAAGTGTATGGGTTATCTACCCTTGAAATTGGCAAAGGAGCCTAGCTTAGGTCGCGCAAACAGGTGAGTAGGCGATTGCCCCTTAAGACAACAACCTCGGACTCCCACGGAGAGGATGGGCTCTAATAGGAGTTGATGACGCACAATGATAGACCGAATATCAATAAAATGACTAGGTACTTCCTCTTAGAGGTAATAGCTATGGTCCAACATGTGCAGATAAGCACCTAGGTAGACAGGTAACTGAGGAACGGGGGTGAAATTAGTCATTCAAGGTTCGGTGAAAGTGTAATAACGACAACCAACAGCGAAACAAATAAGACAAAATAACCCAATTCCAGGCGAAAGTCGATACCGAAACTCACAGGGGTTTCCATACAGGGGACATAAGGTTGCCTCGCTACTCAATAAGGGAGGAGCGCAGGAATTTGCTGATGATTGCCGCACCAACACGATTAAAATACGAATTTCAAGTTTCATATACACCAATGATTGGTAGATGGATTGATAATACTGCAGGTTCCAAGTAAGTTATGACATGTCATCTTTGCTACCTAATTGTAACAAAGCCAGCACCCAAGACTCAGTTAGTTTTATGAAAGTTATCATGCAGTTTGAATCTAACTAGGTGCATGACCATCGAGTTTGATAGGATAATCACGTCTTATACAACATCTACCTATCTAGCATTTACAATTTCCCATTGTTTCCCAAAGTGAACGCTATCACGGTGAATAATATCATTCTGGTCCTATTAACTCCATCAATTCGTAACATTTATCGTAAGTCTCGTCTCCGTTCGGGTCAAGGGTTTGATCTGGTTGATATGAGTTCAACATCAAATGCTAGGATAGAGATCCTAGTTAGGAGTTAGGATTCAGAACCCACCACATGAAGAAGGTGAAATATAAGAGCGACATGCATAGGGAAGGGATGACCGGCATATAAATTTCCACAGTCCTTGAAATAGGTTTCTCCGATAGAACTGGGTAGTTACCTAAGTACGTATCGCGAGGTTCACATGCAGTCGACAAAAATGTCCTTGCCGCTGACCTTTGACTAAT
This sequence comes from Hypoxylon sp. CO27-5, assembly GCA_002120305.1. NCBI lineage: Eukaryota > Fungi > Ascomycota > Sordariomycetes > Xylariales > Hypoxylaceae > Hypoxylon > Hypoxylon sp. CO27-5. The sequence goes on along the minus strand of KZ112537.1, from coordinate 23,120 downwards.
ACTACGCCGTGTCATCGCACCAACAACTTCTTAAATAAGGTTGGTAGCGACACTAAGATAATAAATAAGTATCAAGGCCTCCTATATTCATAAGCCAATGATACATGTGCCTTACCTATGCAAGAACGGATGATCCTTCCCAGCGTAACCAGACCATTTTAACGACCATGAATGATTACTGTTACGGTCTCACATACTGCAGTTGGACGCCATAAAGGAATTTGGCAAATGGTCAGGGCTGCTCTCTAGACATGGGCTGCGGTGCATTCTCGGCTTGGTGCCTGGGATCTCCTGTAGGTTATCATTTTTTCAACCCACGTCTCAGATAGAGATCGTACGTTAATTCTTTGCACTAGGATATGGGGCGTAGCATTACACCTGTATCTCATAGCCGCATATACCAGGGCCTTGAGAGGACAGCCAATGCGGCACCTATATTTCGTAGATATGCTACAATATTTCCATTCATGCTGAGGCTGAGATAGGCTTTATGCCGTGACTAAAGGATATTTAAACGCACTGAAGTGTTTCACGCACTTAGCAGGCGACAAATAAGCTTTAACTCTTCATTCACGTTCCTATCAGAAACATCTTCAGGCCATTAGAGCTATGACAACCTGGACTTATCCGATGCTAATAGCCATCGCCTCGGCGGCAGCGACCGTTATCCTCCACCAAGCCTTCAAGCTCTATAGGGGCAGAGACGATGTCAAATTCTGGATGTCTTTTCCTACGGTCGGAGTCAAATCGGATGGTTTGTTTCCATGGACGCGGGCAGTTCTACGCTCCATGACGTCGACAGCGTCCAACGCGGCAGACGGCTACCAGAAATTCTGCAAGGAACAAAACCTTCCTTTTGTTATACCAAGCTTGGGTGCTGGCGCCATCGTCGTGTTGCCACCTTCGCAATTTGATTTGTTAAATAAGCCGGAAAGTCAATTGATGGCCTTCCCAGCGCAGATGGAGACCATGCAGCCACGTTACATGATGGGAGACTCTAAGTTATTACTATTCAAAAATGCTGTTCAGTTCGACGTTGTGCGTAAACATATGCAGAAAGGGTATGGCTTTTTTGCCTCTGCCACAGCGGAAGAATTGGATGACGCTTTTAGTCGCACATTCGGAACCAATTCAACAGACTTCAAAACCGTGGGCGTTTGGGAAACTTGTCTTCAAGTTGTTTCGCGGACGGCGAATCGGGCGTTCATCGGGTTGCCCTTATGTCGAGATGAGACACTACTTAATCAGTCGGCGCTGTATGCGAAGATGGTGTTTCAAGGTGCTACTCTTATCAGTGCTCTCCCAGCGTGGTCACGACCAATTCTTGGACCTGTTATAGGGCTGACGTCGAAGAAGTACGCTGCCGGCTGCAAAGCGATCCTCGTACCTTACGTTGAGCAGAGATTGAGGATGTGGAGTTCGAAAGAAGGCGTTGGAATGCCGGTACGTCATAATTCCTTTGGATTCACTTTCATACTTAAAGCGTTTAACAGTGAAACTTTAGAATGACGCTCTCCAATGGATGATCGAGCAGTCCGCGAAGGGTAATCATGCCAACGTAGAGCCCGAGATTATAGCGCAACGGCTTCTTATCCTACAAATGGTGTCGACCTATACGACTGCCTATGCACTATCGAATATAATTATCAATCTATATAGTAGCAAGCGGAAAGATGAATTCGTTGAAGGTCTTGTTGAGGAGTGCAACCGAGTTTCTCGTGGCAATGGAGGGTTATTAACGAAAGAAGCTATTGACAGTCTCTATCGAGTCGACTCAGCCGTACGCGAATCAATGCGTGTCTCCCCGTTTGGCGTTGTTACTCCCATACGTATCGTGGCCCCAGGGCAAACACTTAATTTTGGACACGGAGTGCACTTACCGGGAGGGACACGGATAGGCATCCCCTTGAAAGGTGTTCAACATGATTCGCGTTACTACCCTAATCCTTCACAATACGATGCTTTCCGCTTCTCACGAAAGTTCGAAGGGTTAGCAGACACCAGCCTCCAGGCAAAGGAGCAAGAGTTAAATGTATCCATAAGCCAGTCCTTTCTTACATTCGGATATGGCAAGCACGTATGCCCGGGGAGGTGGTATACCTCACAGACACTTAAGCAAGCTCTCGCATATATTGTGCAACACTATGAGGTTGAGTGTGTAGGGAAGCCTAAGGAGATGGGATCATTTTTGAATTCAATACTTCCTCCGGAGGAGGCTCAGATCTTGATTAGGCGACGGACTAAAGAGTGAGTCGAGTGACGCGGTTGGACGCTGTAGGTACAGGTGGTCAATGGTTGCATTTCGTATGGGTTATACATTTACCGTTTGTAAATTCCCATGTAAAGTCTAAATGAAATGCGTGTTACCTACCTACTCATAGTACTTACTTCATGAATACGGTGAACAACGTCAAGTCCCGCCTGGACTTCACGGACAGTGCCGGGTGGCGTATCCCGTGGTGGGCGCCATGTGGGTCCATACCAATCGCCGCAGCCGAATTTCCGACCGTACCGTCGGTAAAAATTCTCCACTTGAAAATTTCAACAATCACGGAGGGACAACCACAGAAACCGAAATCTACTCCCTTCATTTATCAAAATGCCTAAACCCAAGTCGTTTTTGAAGCAGAGTAAAGCGAAACCGAAGAGAGAACAGAAGCTAAATACAGCAGACGACTTCCAGTTAGCTGGGGTCGAGTTCGAAGAGGCCGGGGGGAAATGGCGTGGAGATTCCGCTAAATCCATGAGATTCTTTCAGCGTGCTATTGACGTGTACGACCAAGGGTTGCAAAAGTTCCCTCGAAGCATCGACCTTGCCTATAATAAGTAGGTACCCTTTTGCGTTAGTTAGCTAGCTAACTAGATCTAGAACACTCAGCTAATCACATTAGTAGAGCTCGAGTACAATTAGAAATCGCCACTCATCCGGCTCTAGTGGGCCAATTACGATGTCCGTTAAGAGATGCGTTAGATGAGGCTTTAGCGTCGCATCAGTATGCCTTGCAGTTAGATCCGGAAAACGCTGATGCCCTATTCAATACGTCTCAAGTCCTCACGGCAATTGCCGAGTTGATGGGTTCTGACGAAGGTGACGATGCGGCGGCATCCGAAGCTGAAGCGGTAAAGGTACTCCGAGAAGCACTTGAGCTACAGAGCAAATGTCTCAGCATACAAGAGCGGGGATACCAGGAGTTTCTCGAACAAGAACGCATTGCAAACGAGCAAGCACAGGATATAAATAACGAGACCACGGCTGTTACCGATTTGAGAGATGGTTCAGAACCGGATGGGGCTGAGGAAGATGGAGAATGGGTCAATACGGTCGAGCCAATCACTCGGGATACTCTCATCGATACAGTGCTCGCTCAATTAGGCACTCTTACCACACTCTGCAGCATTATGAGCTTTTCTCCAGCAGCTGCTCCAGCGCACACATTTCCTTGGGTCGAGGGACTTTCGATGAGCCTTCTAGAAAAGATACAGACGATGTCTCGCGACCAATCCGATAGACATCAAGAGATCGCACTCTCCAGAGCAAACCTCGTGTCGGCGTTACTAGAAGCAGGGTACAAATCTGGCAAGATTGACGTTGAGACTTACAAGCGAGAACGAGACGCAGCTTTTTCTATGGCTGAGCTTCAACTAGAGAAATCTATCGAGGGTCTTATAGCTAATGCTCGCTCCCTCTTAGCCTTCAACTCGGCGCTTACCGATGTGAATAACGGGGATGCTCACTCGCAATCGACACTACGATGGAATGTTCTCACAGCTAGCATAGCGAATCTAAAATCTGCCTCGACAATACAAGGAATCTCTCAAGATGACTTAGCTACAACTCATCTTCTACGCGGAGATGCATCCTTGTACCTCTGCGCTATGGCTTTTCCTCCGACATCACATCCGACAGCCGTGAATACGGCCACACAGAATGCTAAGAACGCAGAGGTATATTATCGCAACGCGAGCAAGTTATCTCAAGATCAGGAAGAGAAGGATATCTCATCGTTGAAGTCAGCAGTCGCCCAGTACCTACAAGCCTATTCACAAGGACAAACACATGGCGATCTTAGTAACATTCTGAATGCTAGCCCGCGAGGTCAAGGATGGGCTATCAGTCAATTAGAAGATATGATAGCGGAGAACCTGGTGCCTCAAAGTCTACTTTTGTAGATATTCTAATCCTGATCACACACCCTGGCTACCTCGGACGTAACGAACTAGCTCCATCTACAGGTAGCTGCTAGAGGTTTATGATATTAGTGTGGCGGGGATAACTCACTTTAGAACCACGCTATCTGCATGGTCCATGATGTCTATGGTGGGCAAAAGACTGTGAAGCCTAATGGAGAAGGGATAGTTACACTATGGATATCCATGGAAGTATTCATCTTTTCGTCAGATCCTCAGTATCTAGATCGCCGAGATAAAAAAAGTGCATCTCGGGTATTAGCTACCCAATCACTCAGTGCTGCTCCTCATGATTATGGCCATGACCATTAATATGGTCGTGACCCTTGTGACTAGTTTCGATCCAGTCTTCAAATCCATCTTCAAATAATTCATCCAACCTCTTCTGGGGATCATCTGACTCCATAGCCGCCTCCCAGTTCCTAAACTCTTCATCATCCAGGAGACAGGCATCGAATGCCTTTCGAAGGCGATCCTCACCTCCGTCCCGCATTTTCTGGCCGATGAAGACAAGTTCCTGACGACGATCTCCCCATTTCCCTTCGAAGTCTCGCGTTATGGCCTTTCTTGTCTCAGGATTTGTCGGCCATTCGTCCTCTGGAACCTCACAACGCCAGAGATCTTGCCCAGAAATAGTCAGCATTATTCCGGCGCTTGACCACTCCCCATACTGACAATGTTAGCATAAGAAAGTAGGTCTACTATTGGACGACTCACCATCCTTGGTCTAGTTGCAAGCCATAGAAATCCCTTAGACCTTAGCAACGGGCCGAATGTAGGGTCTTGCATCTTGGCAGCCAACCGAGCTTTTGGGTCAAGTTGAGGTTGATCATCCTCCATAATCGAATCTTCGTCGTTCTCGTTATCTTCCATTTCTTCTGTTTCGTCCTCATCCTCATCTTCATAGATATCCATATCCTCCCCTTCGACTTGGTACTCCATTTGGATGACGACGAACACAGATTTGATCATATCCCAGAGACGTCCGGGATGGAAAGGACGACGGGCTCTATATACAAACGTACCTATTCCATACTCCTCCGTCTCTGGGTTGATCTCTTCATTCAGACTCTTCAGCCATCCAGCGCTAAGGGCTGCCTTCTCATACGAAAACAATCGAGTATTGAGGATCTCGGTTAAGTCTAACCTCGACTTGACGGTCGAGATCACCTTGGCAGTAGGGTTAAGCTTCTTGACGACCCCCTTGATCCGATTTACCTCCTCCTTTGATACCAGATCACACTTATTGACTATTATGACATCGGAAAATTCGACTTGATCGACTTGTAAATCGGAGATGTTCCGATCGTCCTCTTGAGGGACATCGGTTTGACGGTCAACCAAGAAGTCGGCCGTTGCAAAGTCTTGCATGAAATTGACGGCATCAACCAGCGTGACGCAAGTATCCAGACGTGCGACTTTAGAAAGTCCGCCGGCTTTTAGAATTTCGGCTAGCTTTTTGTTCGTCTCTTTATTATCTCCGTCGCCTGCCTCGAGGTCATAGCCCGCAGCGATATGCATGTCGGCGAATCTGAATTTGTGAGCAAGGTTGTCAGACAACAGGGGCACGGACCAAACACTATATGACCACTCACTCTTCAGAGAATGTCTCGGCGACTTGCATTGGTTCACTCACTCCTGAGCTTTCAATGACAAGGTATTCGACTTGCTTCTCTTCTGCCAACCGAGCAACTTCTTCGAGTAAGTCACCTCGTAAAGTACAACAGATACAGCCATTTTGCATAGCCACGACCTGTTCATCTTTACGGGTTACATCATGCGAGGTTAGAAGAGCTGCATCTATATTCAACGCACCGACGTCGTTAACAATAACACCTATTCGAAGGCCATGATCCCGGGATGTTAGGATATTCTCGAGAAGAGTAGTTTTTCCAGACCCAAGAAATCCACTTAATAGTGTTACGGGGAGCCGTCCTCCGGTCCTATTCTCAATGAGGGTTGCTGGAGACATCCTTATAATTTGATTTGAGAGAGAAAATACCTACCTACACAGTAGGGTGGAAAGATGTAGGAAAGATCTAACAGAATTCCTACGTACATGACATGGATTGTGTTTTATACCGTAAGCTGGGCACAGTAGGAATCATGGAGGGATAGGGCATCGACCCAACGTCGCATCAATCAGTCCATAACCCAGAAGTACCACCTATTCCTTGTTTCCAAGTACCTATTGTCAATGGGATTCAAAGCACCTTGTTGGCCTCTTACGATATACCGATTACGTGTGACCCCTCTCCTACAGATGAGTTTCTGATATCTATTAGGTAGGTACCTACCTAAAATTATAGCAACGGTCGACTCAAAGGGTCTTGGATCACTCTAGGTAATTGTTTCACTGTTATTGGTTCAGGATAGAAATGATATCTCAAGGCTCTTTGAGAACCTTGAGGGTGAGACTAATGCAGGGACTTTCTCGAACCTTGATGGCTTGTGGGGATAATAACTCGAAGTTGAGTAATTCATCTTATTCAATTGGTTGATATGATTACTATGGAATGCTGAAATGAGTCTCGAATCCTGCTATCGGCATAGGTGTACTCCTGAGTACATGTAGCTTCGGTGTCGATTCCACTTCCAGCTCAACGGATCCCCCAAAGTACCGGTTAACATACCAATGACGACCTACTATCACTGGAGTGTAGGCACCCACGTAGATATTAAATTCTACAATGAGATAATGTACCCGTCTAGTAACAGCTATGTGTACGATCCATTGAATCTGAACCCATGCTTCCCTTAAGTGTACCGGTATCTTCATGTAGTCTATACTCGCATGCCCTTGTCTATCTCACTTTAGGATACTCAGACCAGTCGATATTAGCGGGGTCTTCGAAGCATCGAACCGGATTCGCGAATTCGTGGGTCGAGTAGCTTCCTGAGGGTAAATCGGGCAACTTGGGGCGCTGTGGAAAGAACTCGACTACTACATAGTTCTCTGGGACTTGATATTTGGTCTCTAAATGCCTTGACTACAATGAAGTGCCAGTCTAGTGGATAATACGATATGTTTTCCTGACAAGCCAAGAATTGACTCGTAGGAGCCGAAAGCTCAGCAAACGGATATGGAGTATTCATCAATGTGATACCGGCGTACCGCTACCTCTGTCGATACCAAGTCCGACCACCTTCGTAATATCGTTCGGGTAGTGCGTGGTTCCGTACGGGATTAGCCGTGTGCCGCCGTCGGGAAGGATGTTGGATGTGTAATGATGGATTTCATTGACAGTGCCGTTCTTCTAGAAAAGTGTTCCAGGTGTCGTATTGTTTGAACAAGTGAATTCAAGCCTGCTCCTATGTGTGCTCCTTGAAGAGCCCATCCATGAATAGGCGGCGAGATCATGGTTTCGATCTGTGATGTCGGCAATAAGCTGAAACATTTGGAGAAAGTGGAAAGAGAGTACGGGCTTTGTTGGTGACTCGATAAGGGGTTTGCTGATACGAATGGTGATGAAATGGCAAGCAGCGTATATTGCCACGAAAGGTTGGAGAACATCATGATGTTATGGATTGTCGCAATGGGCGAATTTAGTATATTGAATGCCTTGGAATTTGATTTTACTGGATATGGTGAAACGAGATAGCTTACGATAGATGCCTATTCCATTTATACATTCATTTGTGTGGTCTGCACTTGAACATCATTGATGGTGGAGGGCACCATATTGGTGAACAGAATACGAACTGGCCGCTGTGATGTCTTGCCTATCTTGGAGAATTGGAGCGGAAGGTATAATTACGACGGTAATATTTAGTATAGCGACGTATCATTGGCGCAGTCCGTTCATCTGGTCTAGGGTGTCATTATTCCCCTAATTGGATTTATGCGGCGAACGTCGTCTCTTCAACTGCGATACAGAGACCGCAGCTACAATTGGGGCTACAATGAAGAGCGAACTTTGTGATATGGAATCCTAAGACAGATAAGTCGTTCCTCTCGTAAGAGGAAGTCGAGATTGTACGGTAGTTACGTTAATATCCTCGAGTCGGTTGTTGGTAGGTAGTAGGTAGTCTGTGGCTGGTGCGTATTGGGTCGGAGGGGCTGTTACCCACAACCGGACTATCTCTAATCCGGGAATTCGCGCCACTGTAGGTAGTGACGTAACCCTTCTGCGTATTCTACACATATTACGTTTGGTTACTATCCTCAACCACCCGTTTCTCAGCTGCTTCGGCATCTTTCGCTCGATTGTATCTATCGTTCTCATGCTTTAGTCCATATTCCGTATCTAAGGTCTTCCGTAGCACGATCTCATCTTCAAACAGAGACAAAAGGAAGCCGACTCCCGCAAACGCAATAGATACCTGAAAGACACGTTGGACCGCCTGGGAATAAACCGAGCGTATCTCCGTCTGGGTTGAGGTTGGAAACTGTTTAACCTGTGCAGCTGATGCCGATCCGTAAGCCCCTCCACTGGACAACATCTGAGCTGCCGCAGGATCCGAGATTTCACCAAGTAGCTGACCGATACGGTTATTAAAGATACTAGCAGGGATGGCCACACCCCATACCCAACCGATGCTTCGAATGAAACCCCAGGCTGCTGAGGCCGCTGCCTGATCACTTTCAGGAACGGCACTCTGAAATGCTGGGAGCTGCGAGTTGAGTAATATGCCTCCACCTAGGGATGCCACACTCTGGTAACTAGCCCATTGAGCGACAGTGGTAGCTGGATTCTGAAGTGTGAAAAGGCCAAGACCAAGAGTGTAGATAGCGAACCCAACCATATGGACTGGTTTATAACGTCCCCATCGACTAATCGCAATCGCCGCGATTACGGCGCCTGGGATACCAACAAGAGACATAGGTAAGAGAGCCACGCCGGAATACTGTGGTCCGTAAAGCTTGACAGCTTGGAAGTATACGGGCTGGTTAATTATACATTAGTCTAGGTAGCTAACGTGGCTTTTCGTTGGATGTCAAGGAGATTGAGGACATCAATTGCGTGATGTGGTATTGTAACAGGCATCAAAGGGCTCCAAATCTAAATATAAAATGTACCATCGACTGGAGCATGGACTTACAAGAAAGAATACACCCCAGAATGTCAGTGCTGAATTTATAAACGTGTTGATACTAACAATAAGAGAGGTGCGATGTTTGAATAGACGGGGAGGCATCACCGGTTCTGCAGCCGCAAACCTCCCGCTTTGGGTATATCCGAAAATGAAGAAACCGAAGAATCCTACAAGGAGCGGGACAAGGATATGCCACGATGACCAACCGTAATTGGCACCAGCATATGCTAGGGCATATAGAACTGCGATAGTCGAAGCTACCAATACGGAGTTCCCCAAAAAGTCGATACGCCTCAGCTTTTTCGAGAATGTTGTATGATCATTATAGTTGACACGTAAAAATATGGTCAAGATGACGAGTGAAAGTCCACCTATAGGAAGGTTAAGATAGAAGATCCAACGCCATGTCGTGGCGGCGACGATGGAACCTCCTATGAAAGGACCGAGAGTCGTACCAACCCCGTAGATGGTCAAGATAACTCCGATATAGTTGCCGCGCAGACGTAAGGGAACCAAGTCGGATACGATGATATCTAACGGGTCGATGGTGTCAGCAAGACGTGTATCCAATAACTGTTGGAGATTAAAGGATGTCAGGAACCTACCGTTGAGCAAAGTAATGCCTCCAGATCCCAGACCTTGAATTGCTCGACCCGCTATCATCATACCAGCATTCTTTGCACCACCACAGAGACCACTGCCTAAAGTAAAAACAGCAATGCTGATCAACATGTTCCATCTTCGACCGAAAACATTGCACAGTTGACCAATTAGGGGTTGAATGGCCGCACTGAGAACATTAACCATAACGTAAGAATGATGCATGATTCTATATCCCATGTAGATGAACGAAGCAATGGAGAACCAAATGACACGCACCTGCAAATAAAAAACGCATTTGTCACCCAAATGTAGTTTTCGCCTAGATCTAACTCGGTGACTATTATGGGTATTGCCACGGTGATGGCTGTATTCTCTAACGCCGTTAGAAGTAATGTGACGCCCAAACCAATGATGATAATCCATAGACGTAATCCAGGATGGAAGTCATCTTGTGCTGCACTGGTATCTTGCGTTGTAGTGCTGCTTGGCTCGGGTTCAGTGTCGCTGTTTACCGGCGTGGTAATTGCTTCTAAGGGCGTCGGGATTTTGACTTGGGGACCGGAAAGAGGAACTCTGTTATTACTAGACTGTTGAATTTCTGGATCAGCATCCATGAGGGATAACACTGCGTTTTTCGGTAGAGTTGAAGGGTTCGAGCACGAATTCCGATGGAATGAAAGCTGAGACTTGGCTGACACGGCTGAATTGGAATGGAGTAGGCATGAAACTGTATCGCTTCAATAAAATTAGAAGCTGTAGGGATTTTTTTTGGTTCAAATAGTCTTACTATATAAGTTGGTAATAGCTTGAAGTTTTGTGCGTTGTTGGTTTTGATTTATCTAGGTGCATGTTCCTTCTCCCTTGCTGTGTTTTGTTTATTTCAGCGTGCAAAGTACCTAACCAACAAAGCTCGTAATTCCATCATTTCCCGAGGTAATTTTAAAGCAGTCGGTAATAAAGAACGGAAGCTTATTGGTCAGGAAATGCAGACAGAAAAGATACACTCCTTATGAATGGAACGAGAAGAGCTGGCCGGAAGGGAGCATAATGTAACACAACTTGGCCATAAACTAATATTTTACTTTCTCTTCATGCAAATCTGCTCAATATTCCCTGAATCTAAGCAGAAAATCAAGATTATTATCAATCTCGTGGACAAATAATTACGCATCTCTGACGTCCCCGGCATTGTGGGTAACATCTTACTAGCACTGGCTGAGCAGCCTCCCCTTACCTTTGGCATTGCGTTTTAATCAGCAAATCAGGCAAGATTAGCAAATACCTTATAACAGGGATAAAAGCCATATATAAAGATACATTCTTATTATAAAGATCGTATTGGAATTAAGTGTATTAGGTATTCCTTCGGAGGATTTGCTAATCTTGCCTATTTCGCTAATAATTAAAGCATAGTGCTGAAGGCACAGGGAGGCGGCTCAGCCAGTACTAGTACGGTGGGCGATTTTACAACGGTTCCTAGGAAAGAAATCCTTTCAAAGGCTCAGAACGTCGATAAACAGTTCACCAATTGCCTAGACCTACTGACCACAATTGAATCCTGTTGACCCGAGATTTCGTCGATCGGACCTTTGAAGAGACATTCAGAATGTGGTTAGCAATCTCCGCTCGGATTCGCATACGACAGGGGCTTGAATCATATGCCTTTCACGAAACCCTTATATTCACATCATTAACTTCCTCTACTTCCTTATCATGCCGCTCCAACCCCTTGGCCCTTACCTGTGCCCCTGTATAACTGTGTTCTACTACATCCTTATTATGGACTATTACCTTCTTCTCGCGTTTGAATTTCGCTATTTGATTCTCACTCGGCTTTATCCTCGTCTAGGGCGTTCAATTTCGCTTCATACTTTCCTATCATCGTCTTGTAGCTATTGCCCGCCGCCGTGATCTTCTTCTCAGCAGTTTGGAGTGCGCCAGCATTGGCTTCCCACTGCGATATCTTCGTCGGTAAAGTTGGGTATAGTTCACAAGGCCCGCTCGAGGCGCCAGGAGAAGTAGTTGGCCGGTAATTGAGGCGTGATGCCCTTCTTAGAAAGGGCAGCTATCACCTCTAGGTTAGGCAACAGTTTACAAATGCCAATTTGCTTGGAGATACATAGTGACCTATGCATTTAATTACATACACGTATGTAGATATATACATCACATAATGGTGCCCGAGGGGGTTATGAACACCATCTCAGCAACTGCGTTCAGCTGCCAACATGACGTTGCAGCTGGTATCACATGAACTTACTACCAATACAACAGGTTGTTAGCTGCAACATCGTCACTGCCAGATGCAGTATCCAGGACGTGAGAGTGGCAGAAACCATATCCACACCACGGGGACAGGGTAGCCACCTAATATAAGGGTACCCAAGTGGATAGAGCCTTCTATACAAAGTGCCTATTCCTTCCATAAATGGAAGCCATTCAGTAACCTTGTCGGCGCTTAACACACCTTGGGGGCGGGCTATTAGGTCGGATTACCTTAACGCCTAAATCCGTACACCCACACTTCATTACGTAATAATACCTTAAAATCTTTTAACTTTTCAATTAAATTATATTATATTTATTAGTAATAATTCCTACGAAAAATATTAATAAACCATATTAAAATTATATTAAGTTTTATTTTATAATTTTTAACATTTTCCTTTTTAAGGTTTTAATTTTTAAAGTCATTTATTATTTATAATTATATTAAAACTAAATTATATTTGGAATTAAATTAAAATATTTACATCTTAACTTTTTAAGGAAATTATAATTAATAAAAGGGATAAAATTATAAATTTATTAAAATTTAATTTTAATATAGTTTTAAAATATTTTTAATAATAATTTACCATTTATACCTTTATAATTTTCCTTATTTTTATCTTTAATCTAAACTTTTTAATTATAATATTAATTAATATTATATAAGGATTTAATAAAAATAATTTTTTATTAACCTTATAAAATATTATAAAAGCTTTTATATAAGAACATAAAACCTATAAGTTTTTTATAAAAAAAGTTATTTCGAATTAAAAATGTATATAATTTATCCATAAATTGTTAATATTATTATTTAATTAAATAAAGCTTAGTATGATTTATTATTTTATACTTAAATTTAAATAAAAAATAATTTAAAATTAATCCCTTATAAAATTTTTATAATTTTTTTTATTATCGGATTTATAGCTTAATTAAAGGATTAAAGTTTAAAGGAAACCTTATTTTAACTTAATTTTATGATTAATTTTATTTAATTTATTAACAATTTCTTATTATTATTAAAAGGCTAATATATTAAGATTAAAAGTATTTAAAATTTAATAATAATAATTAAAATAAGAATATAAAATAACTTTATAAAATATAATTATTTAAATATAAAATTAATAATATAATAAAATAAAATATATTTAATAAATTAAAGGAAATATTAATTAAAATAATTATAAAACTTATTATTATATTAATTATAAAAATTAATATAAATATGTTTTTAATATAAATTTTATAAAAAGATATATATTATAACCTTATATTTTTAAGTGAAATAGGTAAGGGATAAGAAAATTGGATTTTTAATTTATAATTAATATAATTGGAAATAAATTTAAAAGGATTAAATCTAGGCTTATAATTAAAGCGAAATTGGTGTTATTTACTAAATATAATAAATCAATATATAATATTAGAAAAAAAAAGTTAATATATACTTATAATAAAAGGGTTATTATTTAAATAAATATATTTATATATTAGCTATAATTATTTTTATATAATTAATTAGCTTGTGACTTTAATAAGGAAAAGCTAAAAAAAAAAAAAGGAAATTATTTTTAATTTAATTTTAAAATAATTTTAAACTATATTTACCTTAACCACTATAAATATAATATAAGTGTTATTAAAGTTAAAAATGGTTAATATAAGTTTTTAAAAAGGTTTTATTAGGACAAATTATATTGGCATTTTAAAATACTTAATTATATATTAAATTAATATTAATGGCAACAAAGTAACTAAGCAAATTAGCGAGTATAGTTTCGGATTAATTTAAAAATATACTTATATATATGGTATAGTTTAAGTTATTAGCTAGGAAGGTTTTAATATAATCATTAAATTAATTTTAATTAATTACTTAGGGAAGGAAAGTATAAGTAATTAAATATATATATAATAAATTAATAACTTAAATTAATATCACTTAAGTTTAATTAAAAATTAGTTTTAAATTATACTTAATAAAAAAGATGTATTTAAAAGATAAAACCTTAGATTAATATTTAAAATAAGCCTTATATAATATTAATAATAATTAATAATAAAATAAAATAAAAATATCCTTATTATATAAGCTTAATTTCATTTGTAATAAAAGATGAGATAATATATAAAACATTTTTTAAAAATAAATTTAATATAATGTTAGTTTAATTATATTCAAACTATTAATTTATTAACATTTAATTAGTTATAAAAAGCTATGGTGTTAAAAATAATGGTAATCATTTGTACATTTTAATATAAATAAAACTAAGCAAAGCTTAAGACTATTTTAAAATTATACTTAAATTAAAGTCAATTTAATTAAATGTATATATAAGAATAAAAAAGTTAAAGAAGTATTTACTTTCTTAAAAATAATTATATATTTAATATTAAATATAGGTAGTAAGTTATATTATAAACACCATAAATACTTTAATATGTTAAAAATATACAAATATTACACAAAAACTACGTAAAAATCATATAAAGGTTATTTAAATAAATTAAAATTACCTTAAATTTAATATATAATTAACTGCTTATGTTTAATTCTTTAAGTAATATCGTTTTCTTTTTATTTAATATATAAGCTTTTTTCTTTTAATAAATTTAAGCTTATTTTTTAACTATTTTTTTATGTAATTTTATTACTTTTTTTTCCTTTTTCACAAATTAAGCTTTAAAAATCTTTTTATTTAAGTGGTTTTATTTGTGTTAATTTAAACATAATATAGTTTCAAGGTATATTAAAATTATTTTTTTTTTAAAGTTGCCTTATAATATTTATAAAAGCTTACTTAATAAAGGCGTTTTAACCTTTACGTTTTATATAAACAATTATAAATCATATTTAAAATATTTTTCTTAGGTATTTTAAGTTATAAAACATAAAGGTTATAGGAATTAAAGCTTAAGTAAGCTTATCCCTATAAACTAGTTTTAAATTAGATTTGAATTACTATTCCCTTATAATTTATTAAAGCTAAGCCATTAATAGGTATTTATCCATTAATCTAAAAATGCATTAAGCTTATTTTTAACTGGTATAATATATTTACTCCTATAAAACAAATTCTTATTACCAGCTTATTGTAATAAATTATTAACTTTTAATAGTGGTTTTAAACTTAATTTAATCGGTTTTAAAACAATATTAATATTGTTAAAAAGGTTTAAAAGATTAAAAAAAAGCGATAAATTTTACTCTTTCCTATTTGCTTATTTATAATAATTTTTAACTAATAAAATATTAAATTAACATTTATTTAAATATAATATTATTTTAATTATAATATAAACGTAAGGTAATTTTAACTTATTTTATTCTTTTATTTTACATATAAAATATACTTTTATAAATATATTTTTTTATTTATGGTAAATTTTAAGCTTTTTAAATAACGTTAGTTGTTTTTTATAATTATTAATAAACTTATAAAAATTAGGTAATAATTAATTAAAGATTATCCCATGGTTAGCTTAATATAAAATTTATAACTTTATAACCATTAATAATAAAATAGATTATTTAATAAAATTATTAACCATAAAATACTTGCTTTTATTAATACTAATATACTTTAAAACATTTAATTAATCCATAGGATCGATCTTAAAACAAGCTTAATATAAGCCCTTTTAAAACCAATTTAACAATTTATTTGTCTATTAATTAGCAATGTTTATAAAATATTAGCTTTATTTGTTTAGTAATTAGGTTAAAATTAATATAAAAATAATTTATTTACTTAAGTAAAGCTTAACCGTCGCGTTAATTATTTTAACTAAATAAGCCTATAATAATAAGTTAAAAATTTAATTTAAAAATTCATTTAAGTTATAATTAAAAAACTTGCTTTAAAATCTATGTTATAAATAAACCTTATAAAATATTATAATATATTATAAATGATTTTTTTATAATTTAAAACTATTTAAATTTAAAATCAATTAGTAATTAATTTTAAAATAATTTAAAGCTATTATTATATACTTATTTATTAAGTAACACTTTAATTTATATACTTATTTTTTATATATATTTAAAGTAATAATATAAATAAAAATATTAACTTACTTTTAATATATTTCATATATATATTTAAAATGTATTAAGATTTTAAATATAACTTTAAACTAGTGAAATATATGGCTAAATAGCTAATAGTATAAATCCATTATTTTCTAATTAAAAAATATATATATAAAAATCTTAATTTTTATAAATAATTAATATTAATATTTATAAATAAAAGGTAGTTAGTTTAAGATTATACCATATATTCTTTTATTTTAATTAATAATTAAATATAAATTAATCTTTTTATAAACCATTTTAAAGGATAAATTTATTTAAATATAAACATAATTTTGGAATACTTTTACTTATTTTTTCATTATATAAATAACGAAATATTTATTAATATTTTTCTTTACCCTTAAATAAAATATCTTTTAAATTTAATATTTATTTTTAGGCCGTTTTAAGTTTAATTTAAATTCTTATTAAATTTTAGTAAAAGTAATCCCCACAAGGTATTATAAAAGCCTTTTTTTTCAAATAATAGCATTTATAATATACTTTATATTAAATACTTAATAAATCCTTTAGAACTTATCTATACCAAATTTTTGATATAGTTGGTAATAATTTGATTTTATTTAAAAATGGGTTAAAGTTAAGTTTAATATTATCTTTACTTAACTAATATAAAATTCCTACTTATTATAAATCTTAATAGCTTATAACCTTTAAATACTTTTATAAACTTTTGCTTAATATTAATAAGTAGTTTCATTAATGGTGATAAGTGGTATATATATGATTTATAAATAATAAAAATTATAAATAAAAACGTTTTAAAATCATATAAAATATATATATTATAATGGATATTATAAGGTTTATAAAGTACCTTTTTAACTTCTTATATATAATTATAGTTATAATTTAAAAGCTTAGTTATAATATATTTTATAAACAAATAAAGATTTAATTAAAATAGGTTTAATGGCTCATTAATATATAATAATTGAAGAAAAATAAGATTAATATAACTAATATTATTTTTAATAAATATGGTGAAATGATAAGGCTTTATATTATAACTTAATAAATATTTAATAAAAAGTATTTATATAAATATGTTAAAACTGTTAAAGGTATTTAAATAGTTAAATACATTTAATTTAATTTTAACTTACCTTATTACACTTAAAAACATATAGTATTTTTTATTTACAAATATTCTTATAATAACCTAGGATATAAAAAAACTAAAGAGATTTTTAATAAAGGTAAAAAATCGAATAAAATAGCTTATAACCAAATAAAATCTTATTTTAAATAAAATTAAATTTAAAGGTTTCATTTACACGAGTATTTTATCTTATAGTTTATTTATTAATGATTTTTTCTTTTTGTTTTAAAAGTATTTTTAGTGTAATAAATCAAACTTGGTAATATTTACTTAATTATATTTAAAATTATATTTGGACAAGATTTCATTATAACTTATAAATATTTTTAAATTTATATGTTTATAATAATAGATCTTAGTATAAATATATTGTTAATAATATACTTAATATTAATTTTCAAATCTTTTATTAATATTAGTGTAAATTTTATTTACCATTTCCTTTAAACTAATTTAAGATTAATTTAAAGATGATATTTTAAGATTTATACTTATAATAGTAATTAGAAAATACTTATTTTAAAACTTTTTTACTACTTAAAATAAAATTAATTATATAATAATGATTAGTTAATAAGATGATAATTTGTAAATAGTTTAAATATTTATTTTAAATATTATATTTATGACAAGCTTTTAAAATCCTTTCTTTTTAACCTTATTATTTATACTTTTCATTTCTTATAGGTAAAATTTTAAATTAGCTTTAATAAAATATACAATCTTATTAAATTAGGTATTAAAATAAGTTGGTATGTTTAAATGATTTTATATCTTTAATATATTAACATTATACTTTTTAAATAAAAAAATGATAACTTTAAATAAACAAATAATTATTTAAAATAATTATTAATATGAATTAAGTATAAGCTTAATAATTATGTGGTTTAAAACCATATTAAAATTAATCTTTTAATATATTAGATCTATTAAAAGCTAATTATATATGTTTTAAATCCATTTTTAATTAAAATCTTTAAGGAAAAGATTTAAATCTTTTTTTTCCTTCTTATTAAGTATTTTTATATCGTTTTAAATGAAGTTTAAGTAGGTTTCTTTGATTTATTTATTCTTAATATTATTTTACTATGTTATAATAGCTTGTTAATAATTTTCTAACTTTTTTTTTTTTTTAATAAGTTTTTGTTATTATTTCTTAAAAATAAAAGAATACTTTTTTTAAATATAGTTAAGACTTAATAAGTAAATAATTTGATTAATATAAGTTTAAACTTAATTTAATTTTTCCATTATTTTAATTATAGTTAAATTTATATATAAATATGTATAAATTTAATAAAGATTTTCTTTTTTTTTATTAAAACTTATTCCTTTTTATAAAATAAATACTTATTCCTTTATATAAAAAGATTAAAAATATTTTATTATTTAATACCTTAATTTATTAAAAATTTATTTTAGTTAAATATTTAGGTAACTTAATAATTAAGTTAAAAATTAGCCTTATAATATCTTTTAACAATTAAATACCTAAATAGTATAATATATGGCTTTTATTAAAGATTTTTATCAATTTTTATAACTTATAAATCAATTTTAGATTAATCTTATTTTAATTATTAGATTATTAGATTTTTTATTATTAATAAAAATTAACCTAAATTAAGTTAAACCACCCCTTATTTTACTAAATAATATTGGATTAATAAATTAAAAAATTAAAAATATTTCCTTAATAGGAATTTTAATAAAAAATAAATATAAGCAATCTAAGGTTAGCTATAAACTTAAACAATGTAATTAATTAATTTTAAAATAATATAAGAAAATTACTTTAATTATATATATAAAAAAGGTTTTTTAAAATACATAACTTTTAAAATTAAAGGTTATATTATTAATATTTATTATATTAAAGATTAATTTAAATTTTTTATTTTAAAGATAAAAAGGTTTTATAATAAAAATAATATTAAATAGATTTATATATATAATAAATCATATAAACTATAATTTAATAAAGATATAATTTAATTTATAAACTAACATTAATCAACTTTTAATATAGTTTAATAATTATTAAATTCCTTATCCCTTATCTTTTTAAGCATTATACCACTGTTTATTTTTCCTTATAATAATTAACATTAGTAATATATTATCTTAAAAACTATTGTTTAAAAAAAGCTTTAATTAAAACATTTAACTTTTATCGCTATCCCTTTTCCCTATTATAAAAACCTTTAAAGGTATATTTCCTTTTTTAATTATTAAATTTTTTATATTTTATATTATTAACTTAATATATGTAGCTTTAATATATTATAAATTTAACCTTAACTTTTAAATTAAATAAGTAAGGCCAAAATTTTCACCTTTAATAATAATAATAGCTTTAATAAAAATCGATTTTATTAAATCCTTTTATTTAATTTCCTTAATTTAGCTTTTTTTATAAATCTTTTTTTATAAATATAATTAACAACATTAAAAAAGAAATATTAAAATTAGCTTTAAATAAAGCATTAAAAAAGGTATTAAGAAAAGGATTTTAAAAAAAAAGCTTAATAAAAATATAAGCAACATTATTTTATATAATAAAGGGGTAAAACATTTAAATTATTAGCCTTTTTACCTTAGTTAAAGGAATTATATTGATTAAGCTTATGTATAAAATATCCAATAATAATAACTTATATTAATTTATTAAAACCTTTATTACGAATATATTAGAAAATGTTATAATTTATAAAATTAGTGTATAATGGCTAAAACTTTTATATAATATAATTAGAGGAAAATATATAAGTAAATAAATGATTAAATATAAGGTAATATTAAATCAAAAAAGTAATAATGTAAATATTAATTTATTTTAATTTATATTAAAAATATTTTAAGCTTTTTTCCTATTATAATTAAACCTATACTTATAATTATTTTTAAATATTTTACATTTTAATTAGTTTTAATATTATATTATTAAATATTAATTATTTAGCTTTATATAACTTTTTTAAGGTATGATTTTATTTAAATATTACCTAAAAAATGTCTTTAATTTATAAATATTATGTATAAATATTTTTATCACATATTTAATAAGGATTAATATAATCATTACAATTTTTATCTTTTACCTTATCACTTTTTAATCGTTAATATTACAAATTGATAAAAAGAAAAAAACATAAACATATTAAATAATAAATTAATCATATAAATCAATTAAATATAATACTTATAAACCATTTTATTAACTAACATATTAACCAACTTATTAGTTATTATAATTAAAATATACCTTAAACTTTATTCCTTTATACACTTTCTTTCCTTAATCTTATTAATATAAAATAATATATAAAATACACAAATTAATTAATTATAATACTTATAAGCTTATTCATTACCTATTATAATTTAATCATATCTTTAAGTTTATTTATTACCATACCTTTTATTTTATTTATAAGTAAAAGATATATTAACAATAAACCAAGGCCATATTTTTTTAACCCTAATAAATTTATATTAATAATAAAAAATATATTAAATATAATATATAATAATATTATAAATGATATTAATAAGTATTATATAAGTATTTAAATGGGATATAAATAATTTAATGTTAAAAAAAATTATAAGAACAATGAAAGCTAAATTAACCACCCCTTTTTATAAAATTAATTAATATTTTAAATATATAATATACTTTTTAAAAGCCTTTTATTAATTATTAAAATAATTAAATAAAATAAAGATTTAAATGATAATTCATTTTAAAAAGATCTTTTCTTTTTACAAAATTAATTAACATTTTAGGTATATAATATACCTTTTAAGCCTTTCCTATTAACTATTAAAATAATTAAATAAAGTGAGGATTTAAATAATAATTTATTTTGAAAAAAATTAACCTTTTCTAAATTTTATAATTATACCTTATAACTAAAAGTGATATAAATATTAGAAAAATAATTAAGGTAATAGTTAAAATAATAATTACATTTTAAACATTATATTTTTAACTTATTAATACTATTATTATTAGCCTTAAACTATAATGATTAATCTTTATTAAATAATAGCCTTATTATCTTATTATAAATTTAAAAAACATCTTAAAATTTTACTTTATCTTAAAAATAAATTATAATAATAAGTATAATATTATTTTTTCATTTTTTTTTCTATCTTATTTAATATTTAAATCATTATTAATATTATTTTTTAAAAATTCTTTATTTATTAATTTTTTTATACTTTTTTAAATATTCAATTTTATAAATTTTAATAAAAATAATATTTTCAATTTTATATTTTTATTAATATTATTAAGGGAATATTTTTTTATATAAGAAAAAAATCCTTTTAAATAAAGAAAAAAAAATCATAAATAAGAGAAATTAATTATTTTACAAAAAAATTAAACTAATATTAATATAAGGAATATATTATAACCTAATCATACCTAATTATTAACTTTTTAAATAAAAAAATCTAATACTTTTAATAATAACCTAAGCCTTATTAAATTACCTATAATTATAAACCAAACCCCTATTAAAATAAATATTAAGCTTACTACATTAAAAAGAAGACATAATACATTAATAAAAAATATTATAAAGCCAAATATATAAACAAATCTAATCAACTAAAGTAAAGTATTAAAAGCCTTTTCATTTACTAACATCTTTCCTAAGCCTATTAATAACAATCATCTTAAAGTAACAAATAACTTATCTCTTTTATTACCTATTATTAATTATATCTTATCCTATAATATAATTATTAAAAAATAAAAAATTTATAAAATATTAATTAAATTTACTAATTTATCTAATAAAAATAATATTAAAACTTATAAATATAATACTCACTAATAATTAAATTTTTATAAATAGGAATTTATATTAAAAAATTAGCTTATAAATACCTATATAATATTCTTTTACTATAAGTTAATTTTAATAAAAATAAAAAAAAAATATATATTTAATTATAACATTATAACTAATATAAAATAAAATAATAAATATTTATAATAACAAATTAAAAATAATTTTATACCTTTAATCTTTTAAATTTAAAGATAATATATAAATATATTTTTTATTATTAAGATTTAAAAGTTAAAAAAATAATAATATCTTTAAAAATTTTAATAAATTTAATAAATAAAATATTTTTTTTTTAAATTTTATAATATTAAATTTTAATAATACCTTATATTATTAAATATAAAAAGTAATAAATTATTACCACTAATTATATATAAATATAAGATTTTTATAAAAATATTTAAATAACTTTATTAATATTAAATATATATAATTAAAGCTTATATCCTTTAGAAAAACTATTTAAGACAATTTTAACAATATAAGTTTCATTTTAATACACCCCTTTTTAAATATTAAAATCAACTAAAAAAATAGATAATAATTAAAAGCCTTATATCATATAACATCTTTAATTAACATAATATATATTAAATTAAATTAATTAAATTAAACTAATATAAGGCTTTAATTATTATCCATTTTTTTACTTAATTTATATAGTTAAAAATAAATACACTAAAATGATATTTATATTATTAAAATTATTTTAATTAATTCTTTTAAAAAATAAAAATTTTAATTAAATAAATATTATATTACTTAAATTATTTATAATCTTATATAACTTTTTAAAAAAGATTAAAAACATTGCATAATTAATGACAATTATTTACCACTTTTCAAATTTAATAATATAAGGTATTATTAAAATAATAAAACTTTTTTTTTTTTTTTTTTTTTAAGCAACCCTTTTTAAAAACAAAATCCTTAA